>LPNX010094422.1:0-65056 GCA_001517045.1 Pseudotsuga menziesii
ACTTTTACCACACCGAATATTATATTATAGTAAAATTATATAAATTATATTTAATATTAATTCTTTTCATATTCAACAATGAAAATTCATGTTTTTTTTTTTCCAGTTTTAATTATGCAATTATTAACGAAGTTATTCACAGCAACGAGCATTCGCTAACTTAGTCCCTAACCCTCACTTCACTTCAAGGGCAGTACTCTTTAAAATTCAAATTTCCCTCGTTTTTCATTATTAAAAATCACATTCCCTCCTTCCTTTCTGTTCAGTTGTGCAGAGTATCAGATCACAGTAGCAGCAACAGCAGCAGTGGTAATTGGACATCTACCATGGCTGGTTTCGCCAAGAAGCACAAAGGAAATGCTGAAGACGGCAAGGTCAAAAAAGTATCGCCATACTTTAACTTCTGCAAACTCAACAGAGAAAAGGTCAAGCAATCCCACCCCAACACGCCCGTAACGAAAGCTCTCTCACAGCTATGGATAACACACCCGTAACGAAAGCTCTCTCACAGCTATGGAAATCCCTCACGGATGCACAGAAGGCAGAATACAACCAAACTCATCCCCATCCGAAGCCCTCCGAAGAAGATCGGCAGCCACATCAACAACAAGAACATGAATCTCCTTCAATCAGAGCAGATTCTCCACAAAATAGTGAGACCCAGAAGGAGAACGAGGAGGAAGAGGCCGAGGAGGGTAATGGAAATTCAAATGCAAATGTGCCGCCGTTTCCTCTGGCTCGATTGAAGCGAATCATAAAGCTGGATAGAGACGTTCGTCAAGTGAGTGGCGAGGCCGTTTGGGTAATCGCAAGTGCTGTGCAGTCGTTCCTGGAAATTCTGACCGAGAGCGCTTGGGGAGTCGCCGTGGAGAAGAAGCACAAGAGCATCAGATTGGATGATATCGCATCCGCGGTCTCCAAGCAGAGGAGAATGACGGACTTTCTTGAAGACTCGCTTTCCACCATCGGCAAAGGGGGCGACAGTAGTGATAGCGAGGACGAAGAAGAACATCACACCAAACCCCCCCAGAAACGCCAAAGCTCTCGCCTCCTCCTCCAGGGACTCGCAGTATCAAGGATTTCTTCGCTTCTAAACCACAGGCTTGTTGATACTACAACAACATAGATGAAGTTTGGGTTGATTGGGGCCGATTGGATTTCGTGGCAGTGTTGTTTGACGGGAAATTTGGTGAGAGCTGATCGGAATGAAATCGGAATTAACATTGTTGTCATAAATATATATACTCAATGACGGAGGGACGGGAGATATGATCATGATCTAGGTAATGTCACGCGGGCATCCACGTAGGTATTATGATTCATTTTCGTTTTCATGTTATAAATTCCGCATATCCATGCTCTTTCTCTCACTTTCTCTCCTTTTCCTGCACTGCGCTGCGCTCGCAATCCCTGTGAATTATCGGTTTCCACCCCCACCCAACCCACGACCATATAACACGCATACTACTTTCCTCATCTTTGTCTTCCACCTGCTCCATTTTTAACCATTTCCTCCTCTCTATGGTTTGTTTGTAAGTGTACTTCGCAAGCCTTCCATTAACGACCTGTTTACAAGCTGCTGCACTAACTTTGCCAGGTATTTTCTTTTCGTTGCTATTTGTGATATTGTAGTATTTTCTGCCATTGACCGCTATAACTTTCATTTGCATTTACCATTGTTGCAGAATAGTGTCCCCGAGACTTGAAACTTGGCCCAAGCGACCAAAGAATTTGAACTGCATCGCGTTACTCTTAAAGAAGCCTTTGGATAAGCTGAACTTTCCGCTGAATTTGTCTCGTTGCTTTTCACATGAAACTTTAATTTTCTGCACTTGCTATAATAGATGGCAATGGGATATAATTTTTAATTTTTTAATTTTATTATTATGATGTCACGTTGTCACTTGTCAACTTAAATCCAGATACCAAATTCCAAAGTTTACATCATCTTCTATCCACCAATCAGCTGTTTACAAAATAGTTTTTTTAACAAAATTAAAAAAAATATTTTACAAATCCCTAAGTTATACTTTGCAAAACAGATTTTAATTTTTTATACCTGCATCAAAAGAGAGCAACTAATACCAAAGTCAAAAGAGTTTGACTTGCAATCGATTACAATATCCCTGCTGAGGCAGGTATAATAACGTAAAATAACGCTCAAAGTTATAATAAAGCTCTTTCAATCAGGAAAAAATGAACGTATGGAAATATTTTAATATGTGAAATCAATTCTAAATCTATGGGGTTGGACTGATTTTATAGTGGAATGCCCTTCGACCCTGTTTCCTTTAACAACTGGGTAGTAAGCCGTAAATCTATTTAAGAATTTAAATTAAATGAATAGAACTGTCTATGAAACTCAAGCCTCGCTGTAATTATCGGTGAGACTACTAAAACTACAATACTCCCAGCTGAAGCATGCTTTATTATTATCAACTTATTCTTTATCTTGTTCATTGATGTACGGCATGACGACAGAAAAGAAGACTGTCAAGAAATAGTTTCTATAATAATTTGAGCTATTTTATTGTGATGATAATTTGATCTGTGATCGTTATAGTGAGTAACAAACACTGCTATGTGGCTTGGCAAACAATATTCAGCATGTTGCAGAGTATTTAATGCAGCTGCAGCATGCTTGATGATCGTTGGATCTGAAGCTGTTAGAGATCCAACTGTCATCAAGCATGCTGAAGTTGCATTAAATGCTCTGCAACATGCTAACAGGGTGGGCAAACAATATTCAGCATGTAGCTCAGCTTTTAGTTTTAGAACAAGCTCATAGAAAATTCACAACAAATAACTCCTTTCTGTCATCAAGCATGCTGAAGTTGCATTGAATACTCTGCAACATGCTAACAGGCTGGGCAAACAATATTCAGCATGTAGCTCAGCTTTTGGTTTTAGAACAAGCTCATAGAAAATTCATAACAAATAACTCTTTTCTAGTATGATGCAGAATCGTTCATCTCTGTTGTCAAGCTCAGGCCTGCGTCGAAGAATTTCGAATAAAGCTTTAAATAAATCTGATTAGAGCAAGTACCTCTGCGCCTATTATTTAAGGCACAGCCTCCTTAAATATAGTCATACGGCAAACACAAAAATGAATTCAAAGACTCAGATTATATGGCATTTAAAGAGCACGCTTTCCAATAGTGAATAGGAGCAGAAAGAGCTGGTTGAATGATTTGTGGCTTGCTTCACCCATATATGGTATAAAGTAGAAAGATATGTCTTCAAAGCTTTTACTTATTACAGATAAAAAAGATAAAAAAGAGATTTATAAGCATATTTTATTGCTGACGACCCGCCCTATTATTGAAATGCACCCCGAATTCTTATTAATGGAAGGCCCTAATTATTGAAGCACCTAATTCATTCCCCTTACTACTTAATATGGTAGGGCATGGCATTGAAGTGCTAGCCCCAGATTCTCGAGAGCCTTGAAATAATAAGGGGGACGGATTAGAATGGCAAAGTATTTTGTGTGGTACCTACTCAATCTCAGTTGTCGAGCTCGGCCCTGTAAAGCTTTAAACTTTAGTAGGAACCTAAGAAGTATAAAGTATAGTTTGAGAAAATGAAGTATTAAAAATTCGTTACCTGTCATCGTTATAATGACCTCAAGGAGCATTTGTGGCAAAAATTAACAACATCGTGGAAGCAACCTTTTATTTAAGTCCAGAAGAATTCAAAATAAAAGAAATAAAACCATAAATTAATGGAGACGTGCGGGACAAGCAAGCCTGATTGACGTTCAAAGAAAAGGTAATTCACAATTTTTATTTGCAAGAGCAAGCAAGCCTTATTGACGTTCAAAGAAAAGGTAATTCACAATCTTTATTTTATATATGTCTAGATAGTGTACTGCATATATTTACCTTGCTCAATGGTTCTGTGAAAAGCACTATATTTTGCTAATTGCTCACTTGGCTATGAGGAATTCTGCGAAGACAGTAATATCCATTATGTAGGCCTTCAACGCCATAAATAGAATCGCCGGATGACCAGACTAGGCTTTGAGAACTGCTACACATTTCAGGATGCTTTCCAAGTTTTTCGCTGCAGCATGTTGAGAAGACAGGTTGTATATTGAATCACAATACTAATGTATAGAAGAGGCCTATATATATAGGCTAATAATACAGACAATATATGTACATAACCAATGTGGGACAAATATAATCTAACAGCCCCCCTCAAGTTCAAGGTGGAGTGAGAGAGACCAACTTGAGTTTGGACACAAGATCACGAAAACTCCCTAGAGGATGTGACTTTGTAAAGATGTCCGCGAGCTGATCACGGGACATGACATAATGAAGCTGTAGTGAGCCCTGAAGAAGATGATGACAGACAAAATGATAATCAATCTCAATATGTTTGGTCCATTCATGAAAAACATCATTATGAGCAATCTGAATAGCACTCCTGTTGTCACAGTATACAGGAGTAGCAGAAGAAAGAGAGACACCCATATCCTATAACAACCATCGTAACCAAAGAAGCTCCGAGGTAGTGCCAGCTAAAGCACGATATTCTGCCTCGGTGCTAGAGCAAGCAACAACAATTTGTTTCTTACTTCGCCAAGAGATAACCGAAGTGCCAAGTAGGAAACAATGACCAGTGGTAAAGCGACGATCTGTCGGATCACCTGCCCAATCAGCATCAGTATAAGCATGCAGCTGAAGAGAAGACTGCGAGGAGAAATAGAGCCCATGAAATAATGTTCCCTTCAGGTAGCGAAGAATGCGGAGGACAACTGAGAAATGAGTGGAGCGAGGAGCAGCCATAAACTGACTCACCTGATGGACAACATACGAGATATCAGGTTGAGTGATAGTAAGGTAGACAAGACTGCCAACTAAATGCCGATATAAGGTAAAATCACGAAGAGGCTTGCCATCACCAGGAGTGAGACGAGTATTAAGCTCAGTCGGAGTGTCGACAATCTTACTGTCTGTGAGATTAGCCCGGGAAAGCAGATTAGAGATATGCTTGGCCTGTGTCAAGTAATAACCATAAGAAGAAGAAGAGATCTCAAGACCAAGAAAATAACTGAGAGGGCCAAGATCTTTCATCTCAAAGTGCTATCTGAGGAACTGTTTAAGTTCCTGAATACCAGTAGTATCATCTCCAGTGATGATCATGTCATCAACATATAGTAGAAGAAGTATGGTACCCCGGTCTGTGCGGCGAATAAACAAGGCTGAATCATATGAGCTAATGGAGTAGCCAAGGCTAGAGACAATAGCGCTAAACTTAGCAAACCATGCTCGAGGAGCTTGCTTAAGTCCATATAGAGCTCGACGGAGACGACAAACCTTGTTTGCAGGATGAGATAATCCAGGAGGTGGCTGCATATAGACTTCTTCACTTAAATCACCATTAAGAAAGGCATTCTTGACATCCATCTGACAAATTGACCAATGTCAAGAGGCTGCAACAGCCAGCAGAGCACGCATAGAAGAGAGGTGAGCAACGAGCAAAAGTCTCCTCATAATCCACACCGTACTCCTGAGTAAAACCTCTGGCCACAAGTCGAGCCTTGTACCTATCAATAGTACCATCGGAACAAGTCTTGATTTTGTAAACCCACTTACACCCAACCACAGATTTTCTAGGAGGCAAGTCAACCAGATCCCATGTATTGTTCTTGTGTAAAGCATCAAGTTCCTCTTTCATTGCAACCTGCCAAAGAGGTTTAGTGGAGGCCTCACGAAAGGAGTGAGGCTCATGCAAGGTAGCTAAGGCATGAAAGCAATGAAAATATTGTAAATGGGATGGGAGGGATCTTACTCGGGTGGATCAACGAAGGTCAGGTGGTGGAGTGTAGATCAGATCCTCAAATGGAACAGAACCTGGGGACGCAGGCGGAGCGGTGTCGAGAGCATCAGATGACTGCTGTTCAAGCGAGGTACACTCTGGCAAAACATTGCTAGTGGGAGTTGGAGAAAGAGGAATCTCAAGAAGTGTAGTAAAGGGAGGGAAGGATGGCATGCTGAATTTGCCGACTTCGTGGAATAGACGATGCTCCCAAAAAACTACATGATGGGAGATGCGAAGACGACAAGAGACAGGATCATAACACCGGTAGCCTTTTTGTTCCACTCCATATCCAAGAAAACAACGCAACCGAGAGCGAGGCTCGATTTTGGTGCGCTCATGAGGTTGGAGTAAAACAAAACATGCAGAACCAGTCACATGTTCCATGCAATGTGTTTTTCCTTTTATTTCACTCTCTTGGAAATAACTTTGTTTGAATTTCACATGTGTTGATACCAAAAAGTTGGATTCCAAACACTTCCAACGACCTTGGAACTACCACACTTGTTATTGATCCTACCGGTATTCCAATAACAGTGGTTAGTAGCCATTGCTTGCCATTGTTGAAGGCCATCAACAATAAGGCTGGAAACATTGGCAGCATTCAGATTCCTATTTCCAACCCATTGTTTTGGCATTAGGAAGAAGGGATTTACTGGCCCTAACTTTTGCATTTTATGTAAATATACCGAAGATGAAATAAATCATCTATTTGTGGACTGTGTTTTATGTCATGAGGTTTGGCGCTAGATACTTGAAAAATTGCAGATCCATTTCAACTAAGATCTTCCTTCCCTTAAATAAAACTTGGTTTGTTGGGTTTCACATCATCCTTCTTACAATTTTTCTTCCCTTCTTTATCATGTGAGGCAAATGGAGGGTTTTATAGAAAAATTGCAGATCCATTTCAACTAAGATCTTCCTTCCCTTAAATAAAACTTGGTTTGTTGGGTTTCACATCATCCTTCTTACAATTTTTCTTCCCTTCTTTATCATGTGAGGTATATGGAGGGCTTGAAATTCCCTGGTTTCTGAAGACCACTATTAATCTCTAGTATAGGTGGGTATTAAATGTTTGAGTTTGTTCAAAGAACACTACAAAGCCCCCTCTTTGAAAGAGACCGAGTACCTTCGGGATCCTATCACCAATCTAGACATTCCTTATGGTTTTTTGATGGAGCATCCAACAATGAGATGTGTGGAGGAAGCATGGCTTTACATATTGACTCGAAACATCTCTTTTTATTGAGGATGAGTTTAGGTGAAGGGACCAACACCAGAGTTGAACTATTAGCTCTATAGGGACTGTTAGCCTTTTCCACTTTGAAAAATATAAAGGAGGTTCAGGTTTATGGTGACTCCAAAATTATTGTGGATTTGGAAAAATGTACATCCTCCCTCCAGGTTTCTATCCTGGGACATAGGTGCAACATGATCAAAATGTTGATCAACAATTTTAGCAGGTTCCACAATTCTCATAACTACAGGGAGCTGAATACTTTGGCAGATGGGCTCTCCAAGAAAGCAGTGGGAAATACTACAGGCCTTCTCTATGAAGAGTTAGTTGATTTTGTTTTGATAATATATGGCTCTCTTAAGGTGTATTAGCACCTGTTAGTGACTCTTTTTTGTATGGCTCTCTTAAGTTATTTTAACATCTTTAGTAACTTTGTGTAGTAACCTCAACTCAATTGGGTTCGTAGGTAAGGCTCTATTTGTAGCTTTTTATAAAGTTGGTTTGTGCAAACTCTATGGTCTAGTTACTTGATATACAAGATCTCATGAGGAGTACTCAAACAAATTTTAATGCCTTTTTAACTTTGATTTGCTACTTGAATTTCAAGTTAATGGTTTTGTTTGTTTGTTTTTATTATGTTTGAAAAACAAACAAAATGGATGGATACTCGAGAGTAGCTTTTGGTGTTCTAAAAAAATGATTTAATAACTAGAAAATATATACAATAAAGTTAACAATGTAAATATATTAATATTATAATAAATTTAATGTAAATTTAAATATATGAATATTGCCATAAGTTAATATGTAAATTTATCAATATTAAAGGTATAATATCAATTTAATTTATTAAAAATATTAAATTAATAATGTAAACATACATAATATATGTTTGGTGACGTATTATTTTAAATAGATGGATGAAATAATTTTTTTTATTATTGTACCGTTAAAGTGAACTTAAGTAGTCATGTTTTTAATTTTCTTTGATTATGTAGATAAGTTTTAGCAATGTTCTTTCCCATTTCCGTGACATATTGGTTTCATGTGGTGGTATGGATCCTACGATGGTGGTTTCTAGACCTGGTTTGGAGGCCATATTCTTGGCTTTATTGAGATATTATTTTTCCTATGGAGACATTGATTTTCTTTAGCAACAATGGTGGGGTTTAGCCAGATCTTGAGTAGTGGTGTGGATTTTGCAGAAACAACTTCCACCAGTAGTGCAAAGACATTTGTTTGCAACTGTAGTGGTGGCGTGTATGGTGATGTTCTTTCGATTGTTTACATGAAATGGTAGTGGCTCCCATGGTCATTGGTCTCTAATCGTTAGATTTCCAAACTTGGCAGTCTATGGACTTAGAGGATGAGAGGAAGGGCATCGAAAACCGGTTTTTCTAGGTGTTTTTTGGTTTGTTTTGTTTTTTGAGTGCCTTGGTGCACCAATTTTTGATGCCATATGGCACTTGACCATGGAGAGGAGGGGAAGACAAAGGGAGAGAGGAAAGATCTTGGGTAATCACAACAAGTCTAGAAAGGGTAGATCCAAGTCCAGAATGGGAAAAATAGAGTGTTGGAACAATGGCAAGAGAGGACATTTGAAGAAATACCGCAAAGCTCCAAAGAAGAAAGGAGACAAGCATCAAGAGACTACTTAGGGAGCTAATGTAGCAGGTGATGTATTACAATATGATTTGATTCTTGCACTAGATAATACTAGTGATTACTGGGTAGTAGTTTCAATGGCTTCATATCATGCTACACCCCATAGGAAATTATTTCGTAATTATGTTCCAAGTGATTTTGGACATGTTTTATTGGGGGATGATGAACCATGTAAAATTGTTGGAATGGGTAATATATGTATTGGGTTAAATAATGGAAATGAATGGATGTTAAAGGATGTAAGGCATATTCCTGTTATGAAAATAAATATGATCTCAAAAGGGAAGTTGGGAAATAGAGATGTTTGTTTATGTTTGAAAAAATATGGTGGAAGACCGCTAAATGAGAACAGGTAATAACAAAAGGAGATAGGATAGGTATGTTGTATTTATGTCATCATGATATTGATTATACTATCTCTGTAGCTTCCACAGAAACAAGTGCAGAGTTGTGGCATCATAGGTTTGGCCACGTGAGTGAGAAGGGGATGAAGATTCTTCACTCAAGGAAATTGCTTCTAGATCTAAATCAAGTAAGTTTGGAATTGTGTGAGAATTGTGTTTATGGAAAAAATAAGAGAGCCATATTTCTCAGGGTTGGGAAACAAAAGAAGAGTGAAAAGTTAAAGCTTGTGCATACAAATGTATGGGGACCGACTCAGGTACAATCTCTTGGTGGCTCTCATTATTATTTTACTTTTATTGATGATGGAACTAGAAAAACTTGGGTTTATTGCATTAGACAGAAATTTGATGTGTTTTCTACTTTTAAGAAGTGGAAAGTTTTGGTTGAGAATGAGATAGGGAAAATATTGAAGTGTCTTAGATATGATAATGGAGGTGAATATTGCAACAAGGAGTTTGGTAGTTATTGTTCATACCATGGGATTCATAGAGAGAAGATAGTACCAAGAACACCACAATAAAATGGTGTGGCAGAAAGAATGAATAAGATGATCATGGAGCGTGCAAGGTGTATGAGATTGCGTGCATGATTTGCCTTATAGTTTTGGGCTGATGGTGTAGATACTGTTGTTTACTTAATAAACAAATCGATTTCAAGCACTTTGGATGGTGGAATTCCAGAGGAGGCATGGAGTGGTAAAAAGGTAAACTACTCACTTTTTAGAACTTTTGGTTATGAAACATTTGTCATATTGATAAAGAAAATAGAACAAAGCTTGAGGCTAAATCCAAGAAATGCCCTTTTATTAGATACATAATTGATGATTTTGGTTATCACTTATGGTATGAAAATCACAAAATCATAACAAGTAGAGATGTAGTATTCAATGAATGTGTTACATATAAAGATCAGTTGCAGGGAAATAAAGACGAAAATGAAAACATAGAGTACACAACGATTGATGAAGTTAGAGAAAATGAAGTTTCGAGGGTGCCAAAAAATAAAGAACAACAATAGGTACCTCAAAATCCTGCAAGTGTAAGAAGATTTACCAGGTTAAGTAGACCCCCTGGACGATTCTCTCCTTTGTTGTATTATTTATTAATGATTGATTCTGGTGAACTAGAAATTTATGAAGAAGTAATGCATGTAGAAACTAGAAAGAAGTGGGAGATATGCATGAATGAGGTGATGGATTCATTGGTAAGAAACCAAACTTGGGATTTGGTTGAGTTTCCTACAAGTAAAAGAGCATTGCATAATAAATGGGCTTACATGTTGAAGGAAGAAGGAGGAGGCAAGAAGCAATACAAGGCTAGACTTATTGTAAAGGGGTTTGCACAAAAGAAATGTATATACTTTGATGAAATATTTTCTGATGTTGTTAAAATGACTTCAATTAGTACTATTTTAAGTCTAGTAGTAGTAGAATATTTGCATCTTGAACTGTTAGATATAAAAACGACATTTCTCCATGGATATTTGGAGGAAGAGATTTATATGTAGTAGACACAGAGGTATGAGGTCAAAGGGAAGGAGAATTTGGTTTGCAGGTTGAAAAAGAGCTTGTATGGATTGAAGTAAGCTCCAAGAAAACGGTATTTGAAATTTGATAAGTTTATGATATAACAAGGTTCTAGTAGATGTCATTATGAGTATTGTGTTTATTTCAAGAGGCTAGATAATAGAAGATATATTATCTTTTTATTGTATATGGATGACATGCTTGTTGCAGGGTCTAAAATGCATGATATAAATGTGCTAAAAAGGAAACTAGCTAAAGCATTTATGATGAAGGATTTGGGTGTTGAAATGCAAATCCTTGGTATGCAAATAACAAGAGACAAGAAAAATTGCAAATTGACAATATCTTAGGGTGAGTACATAGAGAAGGTGTTGGAGAGGTTTATAATGTAGAATGCAAAACCAATAAGTACACCTTTGGCCATCCATTTCAAACTAAGTAAGGAGATGTGTCCTAAGACACATGAGGAGCTAGAATACATGTCCAAGGTTCTCTATTCATCAACAATCCACAGCTTGATGTATGCCATGGTGTGCACAAGACCAGATATTGCACATGCAGTAGGAGCTGTGAGCATGCATATGAACAAAATAGGTAAAGAGCATTGGAAGGAAGTATAGAGGATTCTTAGGTATTTGATAGGGACCACTTCTCATGCATTGTGTTTTGGAGGTTCAGACACTGTTCTACATGGATATGTTGACGCAGATATGGTAGGTGATAAAGAAAACATGAGGAGTACAACATGACATGCTTTACTGTGGGTGGAACAACAGTGAGTTGGATTTTGAAATTGCAAAAGGTTGTTTCACTTTCAACAATGGAAGGAAAGTATGTTGTTGTTACAAAGGCTAGTAAAGAAATGATTTGGTTGCATAAGTTCATGGAGAAATTAGGTAAGAAGAAGGATAATAGTAGGTTGTACAATGACATATAAAGTGCCATTCATGTTGCAAAGAAATCAGCCTTCCATTCCAAGAATAAACATATAAATCTCAAGTACCATTTCATAATATCTATTCTGGAACAAGAACCGTCGAAGTTGGAAAAGATACATACTAGCCAAAATCTTGCAGACATGTTGACAAAGGTAGTAACCAAATAAAAATTGAGCTCCTTCTCGGTTTATGTTGGACTTTAAGCATGAAGGTGAAGATGAGAATTTTTCAAGGTCCAAGGTTCAGAGCATAGTCCAACAAGTGTGTCAGCGGTGAAGTTGTTTTGGTCAGTCTCCAAGTAGTAGATTGTTGGTTGTGGAGCCTGATCTTCTTGATTCAGAGATTGTGTTTGGATTCCAGTACCATGACGGGGGGGGGGTGTGGGGGGGTTCCCCCCCACTAAAGTTTTCATGGTGAGTCTAAGGGGGGGAGGCGACTGATTTGGGAACCCGTCCCTCTGCCAGGGGTTCGGGGGAAGCACCGCCATAGCGAAAATTTAGGAAAAAATGTCTTGTAAAATGTTGTAATTTCATAGTCATGACTTGGTTAATAATGTGTGATTTATTGGTCCATGGTTTTGGGCAACCCATGGTATTTTCCCATTGTATTCCCTTTATAAAAGGAATGCATTCTAATACAGTTGTGTATTGTATTGTAACTTTGTGAAAAATGATCTATGTGATTGGCTAAGAGAGACCATGAGAGAGTGAAGAGGAAGTGTAGTGGGTGTGCTGTAGGTTGTATCCCTTCATTTTGTTGGACGATATAAAATACAAGTACTGACAATTTTTGTGTGGACGTATCCCATCTTGGGTAAACCACGTTATATTGGTGTCTCTTGTAGTGTTAATGTGTTTTATTTACATCTTGTTTATTTTTATTGCTCTGCGATCTTGTTTTCTAACATCTTTTATGTCCTTCAAGCTTGGAAATTCAAAGGATGGAGGTGGATAGTTTTTATAAATATTTTTTTTCCTTTGACTCTTATGAATATCAAGAAAAATGTTTTATTCTTTTGAAAAACAAAGTTTTGTTAAAATAAAATTGATTAAAAAAAATATTTTTTCATGCATTTTTAATGTGTATCTACATATTTGTATTAAAAATATATTATAATTAGTTTTTTATTTTTATTTTTATTTATATTTTAATAAAACTAAATTTATTGTACCCTATCATTGTACTATTAATAATGAAAAGTTCACAATTGAATGAAATGATAGAGAAAGTGAATGAAAAGTTCACAATTTGAATGAAATGATAGCGAAAGTTCTCTTCTATGAACTTTGTATAAAATTCGAGGGCTTTACTTATCTTATGGTTATATTATTTTTATTTAATACATCTAAAATTAAATAGAAAATATTTAAATTACATATTTTTTTTAATAAGTATCAACATTTAATCCAAAATTAAAAGTGATATTTGTAAATGGTTCAAGCTTCGCTTAATAATGGATACTTCTAAATACGTTAATTTTGTATAAAAGGACATTTAATCCAAAATTAAAAGTGATATTTGTAAATGGTTCAAGCTTCACTCAATAATGGATAGTTCTAAGTACGTTAATTTTGTATAAAAGGATGATGGTAAGAAAATGTTATTATTCAATTTTAAATAATGGATAATTAGTGATTTTTTAAAAAATCAATTTTATATAAAATGATAATAGTAAAAAAAGTATTTGTATTGAATTTTAAAGTTGGTTTTTAGTAATTATAGTTATATTTGTTGTATTTATCTTAATTTAGTATTAATAAATTTATTAATTATATATATATAGTGAAAGATGGTCTGCAGTGGATGCGAACCTGCGGGGATAAACATGCGGGAGTCTTAATGTGGGAGCCCATGGGGCTCCACGGAGGACGAAAGTTTGTTTTAGTTTTTTTATAGTTTTTCGGGTAGGCAGTTGCAGGAGGAATAACAGGTGGCTCTCGGGCGGATCCTCGGAACGGGAAGGAACCGGTTGCGATCGACATGGAGCCAGGAGCAGGGTCAGGGTTACCGTTAGACATGGTGGACTAATCGGATGACCCGTGGAAAGGGTTCAACATATTCTCATCGCCAGAAATTACCAGAATCCCGTCCCCGGAAACAGTTTAGAACACCCTGGAAAATCTGACAGCTGGAGCTGAGACTAGGGTTCCGGATTCACCGCCTGAGGTAGGGCTGCTAGGGCTGTTTGCAGCACGACCGTTAAACCCAGCTTTAGGAGGAGCCCTGTACTCACTCTTCCCTTCAAGCCAACCCCTGCAGAGCTCGGATGCAGAACTCCTCAGTAATGATCCTCCCCAAACAGAACCACAACACCAACAATCAAAAGGATTCTGGAACAGAGGAAGCGACCCATTAGTGGTATGGATAGCACCCACATGAGACACAGAGCAGGCCTTTGAACCATTGGATGAACTCCCGAGTAGGAACCCCATCTCGAAAGACGAAGGCACCCCCTCTGATAGAAGTTTGGAGGATAACTGACCCAACTCCAGGAAACAGAAAAACCATTGCTTAAATCATTCCGGAGGAGATTTTAACCTAGTCTGCAGAGTTGGTGTTTTTATGGCAGAAGCCCAGGAGATGGACGGAGTGGCCCTAGTGGGGAAAATCAGAGGATGAAATCCTACCAAGGGGAAAATGGAAGAATGGGTTAGGGTAAAGTGGACAGGGTTTCAAGGTGAAGGCCCAAAAATTACACCGCTATCAAAGGGCTGGTTTGGATTCCGTTTTAGTTGTAGAGAGGATGTAGACCTCATTCTCAGGAGAGTCTGGACATATGGGAAAACCCCTTTTTAGAGAAAGCGGTGGTCACCCTTGTTCGATGCGGATACTGAAAGATTGGACACAATACCAGTCTGGGTTCGTCTTCCAGGCCTGCCATGGGAATTCTGGAACTCAACACCACTCAACGACATCGGAAAGGCGTTGGGGGCCTTCATAGAGGCGAATCTTTCGTATCAGCAGACGAAAGTCAGGAAGGTAGCCAGGATCCTAGTCTCCCTGAACATCAGAACCAGTCTCTGGGAACACTTTAACCTGGTATGGCAAACCAAGAAAAAAAAACAGTTGTTGGACTACAAGGGGCTCCCATTTCGATGCCACAAATGTCATGGAACAAGACACTTGGCAAGAAACTACCCAAACTTTATTCCATCACCTTCCGGAAGAAAAAAGTGGGTTAGAAAAATAGGGGTTTCGAGCTCAAAGGAAATTGATCCGAACCTAGTCCTAGACGAAGAACATCATATGTCAGAGTCGCAGATCAACCCTTGGATCAATCGAAAGGAATGGATGCAGTAGGATATGGAGCATTGCCCAAGTACGCCTTCCTTACCGGGTATGAACTCTTCTTCCCTTAGCAAGCATCTGAATGTTTTATCTTTAAATGAGGACAAAATTTTGTCTGCCCCCCTCACAAACAACCCCACCCCCACACAAAGCTACACCTCAGTCCCCCCACACAAAACCACCTCCCCCACAAACATTGCAGCCTCCCCTCCCCTCACAAAAACTGACTCGTCCATTCCGTCCTCTTCTATCCCTTTCCACCTTCGATCAAGAGATGTTCCAATCTCTCTGAACCCAAGGGTTCCTGTTAAAGGGCTAGGGGTAAACCCTAATATCACCTCCAAAGGTAAAGGGAGGGGAAGACCCTCACACCTCTCCACGGCCCAGAGCAAGGCTCTTAGGGACCAGGCAAGTGGAAGACAAACAACCATTATTGGGGCGCTTAGAGCAGTGAAAACCCCAGACGGGGTGCCAAAATGAAATTTGTCTCTCTAAACTGCAGGGGTCTGGAAAGTACCCGAAAAAAGCTTGCCCTAAAAAGGATGATGGAGGTTCTTTCACTAGAAGTCATCCTTCTACAAGAAACCATGGGACTAGAGCTAGAGGTAGAAACCAGTCTATCTTCTCTACTCCCGCTCTACACTTTCACAACACAAAGTGTTGTCGGCCACTTAGGAGGATTAGTAACTGTTGTTGACATCTACGGGCCTTACACAAACAGATCAGATTTCTGGGATTCTTTCAAAAAAGATGGATTTGTAAAGGAAAGAAACTTGATTATAAGAGGGCATCTCAATTTCACCCTCGGAGCCCATGAAGTTTGGGGGCCAAAAGCTCGAACTGATCCCTCATCCCCATATTTCAACAACCTCCTGCTGGATTTCAAACTAATTGACCTTGATCTGCAGCCCCTAAAACCAACTTGGTCAAACAGACAATTGGGAGAAGAAAGAATAGCCAAGAGATTGGACAGATTTTTGATCTCTGAAGATTTGCTGGAAACAGATCTCATGTTCAAACAATGGGTGGATTCAGGAGCGGACTCAGATCACCTACCCATTTTCTTGGAAATCAGGAAATATCCAAAAAAACCGGCTAGTCCATTCAAGCTCTGCTCTACATGGCTTAAGAATGAAGAGGTATTGTAACTCATCCACTCAAATTGGATTCCATATCATGTTGACAATGGTACTAGGGCTGCCATTCATTTCACCCAAAACCTAATAAGAATTAAACTTCTTAAGGAATGGGCAACAAATAAGAAGATTCAGGATGATCAACACATCATCCAAGTTGAGCAAGAATTGAAGGAGCTCCAAAACAAAGGAGGAGGTTTCCTTACCCAGGATGACAGAGAGAAACTCTATTCATTAGAAGCTTCAAGAACCAAACTTCTAATGGAAAGACAGGAGGTCTTGAGATTAAAAAGCAGAGCAATTTGGATGGAATGTGGAGATGATAATACAAAATACTTCCAGGCCTTTGCAAAAGGTAGGAAGCAACAAAATACTAAATGGGAGCTAAAGAATGAAAACAATGAGACAGTAAACACCTTTGAAGACTTGGCTGACACAGGGAAGAAATACTTCGAAAACATTTTTAAAGAAGGCCAACAAACAACAGTAGCTGAAGTAATTCGAATTTATCAGTTTTTCCCTGGAAGCATTAGTGAGGAAGACAACTTGGAACTAATGGATGAAGTCTCAGAGGAGGAGGTAAAAACAACCTTACTTAGCTTTCAAAAAGATAAAATCCCGGGGCCTGATGGGTGGACAGTAGAATTCTTCCTTGCAGGATATGACTCCATAGGGCCAGACCTACTACAGCTGGTAGAGGAAACAAGGAAAAATGGTGTACTCCATCCTCCTTTGAATTCAACTTTTCTAACCCTTATTCAAAAAAAGGACATACCATAATCCTTGGAGGACTATAGACCCATCTCTTTGTGCAACATAACCTACAAGGTTGTCACAAAGATTATTGCACAGAGATTTCGGAAGGTCCTCTAAAAAATTATCTCCAAGGAACAATTTGGATTTTTGGAGGATCGAAAAATCCAAGAAGCCATAGGGGTTTCCGAGGAGGGACTCCACAGTGACAAAACAAAAAAAGCAAAGGGGACGATCCTAAAAATCGATCTTTCGAAGGATTTTGACAGAGTAAGCTGGATTTATCTCAGACTCCTACTCACACATCTAGGCTTCAACTACCCCTTCATAAAATGGATTTTTGCATGCATCACAACTGCCTCTTTTGCACTCCTTATAAATGGAGCAGCTTCCCCATTCTTCCATGTCGAAAGGGGTTTGAGACAAGGTTGTCCACTATCCCCCCTGCTCTTCCTGCTAGTTGCGGAAGGACTAAGCATAGCTATCCTAGATGCAAAAAGAAGAGGTTTGTTTGAAGGTCTCAGAATTACCTCAAACACGAGCATAACACACCTATTATTTGTGGATGAGATCCTCATTTTTTGCAAGGACTCAAAAAGAGAGGCAGAAAGGCTCTCAGAAATCCTAGGCCTTTTTTGTAAAGCTACAGGTATGCAAATAAAATTACAGAAGTCCTCCATGACAACAATAAATTTGGAAGAGGATATGCAGAGATCCTTTCAGGTTTTATTCCCTTATCAACAGCTATCCCTGGATGAAGGAATAAAATATATGGGATTCAGACTTAAACCAAACTGCTACAAAAAAGAGGATTGGAACTGGCTGCTTGCCAAACTGGATGTCAGAATAAATAACTGGTGCAATAGATGGCTCTCAAGAGCCGACATACTTGTTTTGATCAAATCAGTTTTGGAAGAAATCCCAGTCTACTGGATGGCATTGGCCTAGATTCCTAAATCAATCTTGAACAAATCCAGAAGAATCTGCTCAACTTTTCTATGGTTCGGGAAAAAAGATCAAAAGGTTCTCCCTTGGGTAAAATGGGATCAAATTGTAAGACCAAAAGCTTTGGCAGGATGGGGCATAAAGAACAACTCTTTCTTTGCAAAAGCTTCGGCAGCAAAATTAGGATGGAGACTCATTTCAACCTAGAGTCTTTGGACAGAAGTAATTATCCACAAATACATTTCCCCAACCTCGATTTTAGATTGGATCAAGGATATGGGATCCAAGAAACCTCCAAATGGATCCATTATCTGGAAATCCTTATGCAAATCTTTCTCACTTATAACAAAAGGATTGGTTTGGAACATAGGGGATGGTACAAAAGTCAGAATAGGGGCGGACCCTTGGCCAGGCAGTGCCCAAAATCATATTCTTCCCCAACCTTTAATTCAATTTATTCATCAAAAGGGGTGCTATCATTTAAATCAAATTGCAGACCCTACTTCAACCAACATCTGGCATCAAGGCTGGAGGAAGGGTCAAGATCTGGAGCTTCCAGAACAATGGGAAAACCTTTGGGATCAGTACACTCTAGCATTGCAATCTTCCCAGATCCGGATCACTAACATAGAAGATGAGCTGATATGGGAGAAATCTCAACTTGGTAAATACACTCCAAAGATTGGCTATCAACAAATATGCTCTCAACTCTTCCAAGAGAGTCAAAAATGGTGGTAGAAAGGCATTTGAACGATAAAATGTCCACTAAAGGCAAAAATATTTATATGGTGCATCCTTGCAAACAAAATCCCAACATGGGAGCATCTTCATTCAAGATAGATAGCAGGTCCAGGGTGGTGCACTCTTTGCAAAGACGTTAAAGAAAACTAAAACCATCTCTTCCTTCATTGTGCTTTTTCCAAATAGGTTTGGGAGCACTCCAAGTATCTCACAACTTCAAATTTCATTTGGGAAGGCAGCACCATTGAAGAGGCCTGGAAGGACTGGTCATCATCCCCCCAAACAACTAAGATAAAATCCCTTCCACTTATCCACATTTGGGGCCTATGGATGGCCATAAACAAGGTCACATTTATTGAAAAATCCAGCTCTCTTGAAGAGGTAGCAAGGAGAGGCGTGGATATAATCTCTTACTTTCCCCAAGCAAAGAATACACTCCCCCCAAGATTTATCGCCCCTGAACAACTAAAGAGGAACATCCCTTGGGCATTTTTTGATGGAGCCTCCCAAAACTTGAGATGTGGAGGAGGTGCTTGCTTATTTCTCAATCAAAACCACTATTTCCAAATATCCTTGGCGCTGGGAACTGGAACCAACAACTACGCAGAGCTCATGACGTTGAAACTTCTCCTTTGTTTTGCAATTGAAAGAAACTGTAGGTAGGTACAAGTCTTTGGTGATTCAATGGTGGTTATAAACTGGATAAACAAGACACATAAATGTAGAATTGCTTCTCTAGATGCATTATATGAAGAGACAACCCGATCTCTCTCTTTCTTTGAAACAATCTCTTTCAAACATGTTAACATGGAGCGAAATGTGGATGCGAACAAGCTCTTAAAGACAGGACTGACATTGCAATGGGGCGAATGGAAAATTTTGGAAATAAAGGACCTAGAGGCCACAGAATATCTGCATAGGCCTTTTATAAACCCACCACACTAAATCATTTTCAATTTGAAGTATATTTTTTTGACAGTGCAAAGCACCAACAGTAGATTTCAAGCACAGAATGAAAACAATCACCAGTTTATATACAGCTTGGAGGATGGAACAATTATGTTTATGAAGTTGGCCTATATGGGAATTTTTCCGCAAGCAAGACAATCAGTCTATTAAGACTAGTCTGGTCTTTTCAGATCCCGAAAGGGAGGAACATATACATTATAATAGATGTAAGAACAGTTTGTAATTCTGCATATAGCAGGAACAGAACACATACTATATTTAGTATGTATATTTTGATTAATAAAAATCAGCTTTTTTTCTTTCGAATATATATATATATANAGGGCGGGATTTAATTCATTTATGTGTCACATTCGAGAAGAAGAATACATATTTGAAATAAAAACATTTTTAATATAAAAATTAGGTTATTTTTATTTTTTATATGGTTCACAACCTCGAGAATGGAGGTTGGGGTTCGCTACATCCACATTAATAATTCTAAGGGGCCCACCTGAAGGGGTCTTGTCCTATCAGTTCCAGTTTTGGGAGCCTAACCTTGAAGAACCTAGAGAGTTGGATTCATGAGGATTGAACCTCCGACCTCAATATCAAATAGTATTTAGATTCAAACTCTAACCAACTAAGCTACCCGTTAAGGCTTTTATTTATTTATTTATTTATTACTTTTTATAAATTAAAATTTAAATAAAACACATTCCAATTGAAAATTTTATTGTATTTTAATTTAAGATAAACCATAAAACCTAAACTTACTTCAAAGTTACCATATAATGGTTTAAACTTCTCAAACATTTGATAATGAATTCAATTACACCCTTGACTTAACTTACAGGTAATGATGATATTTACAACCTTGACTGAGTAATGATGATATGAAAATTAGTGAAAGTTCTATTATATGAACTTTATATAAAATTTAAGGATAGAATTTAACCATGATCCATGATGTTTGACGACGTGCATTCATAATTAACCATAATTATCAAAGTTATTCATAGTTAACTAAAGTAAATTATAATCCAAACTATAAGGATAATTACTTGTATTTTGCAATATTTTATTACTTATATTCTTTCATGGTTATGTTTTATTGTGTGGTTTTGTTTCCCAATAAACTTTGTTGCATTATGAATGTTAAGATATTTAGACACTTAGGAGTTAGTTAAGATCAACTTGTTATAATATATCCGTTAGAGAAAGTGTGTTTCTTTAGTATGCATTTGTAAATATCTAATCCGACGGTCACAGTATGTTCTAGACATAAAGTGATATGGTGGTACATCTTCTCTTAGATCATACCTACCCTTGATCCATGGCTTAACATCCGATTGGTCCATGATATCTATTTAAAGAGCATGGAGGGTCCTTGACTAGTTGATCGATTATGAGAAACTCATTTGTAACTTTCTTTCTTTTGCATAATAAATTGCCTCAAGTAGCTATTTGGCTAGGGTTGTGGAGTGTTTCCCTCTCGAGGGTTTAAACCACGTCAAAACATCGGTGTGTCGATCTATGATTTGTTTGTGTGAGTGGTTTCTCTAGGTGTTCGGTCTTTTGGGAGTACCCTGTGTACCTGAACAATGAGATAAAATTTGTTGCATTATGAGATACATTATATGAATATTCAAATACATCATAATCATTTCGGACATTATAAATAATGTTGAAGTAAAATGATATTTAATTATACATAACCACAAAGTAGCTATAGTCCATGTCATAATGTGGAAAAACCATCAAGGATTGTCACAATCAAACATAACTATTAATGGGCAATGGAAGAAATAAATTTAACATAAAGTTAGAAAATGCGTATGTCTCATTGTGACATAATGATAAAAGAATGTCACAATGTAATAGAGTCCTTGTAAAACACCATGATACAAATGACCCTTGATGAATGTCACATTGTTAGTTAACCATTGAGGAACATTGTCACATAACAAAACCTTGAGGAGCATAGCCAAAATACACTATATGTAACCATAGTATGTCTAACATAACTCTTTATATTTAATGAATGATGTAATATGACATAACCATTAATGATGATTAAACCAAGTCAAAAATAGTGATCAAAGTCAACAATAGTCAAACATGTACATGCAATGATGGCCAAATAAAAACAACTAAACTCATATGTCACATATTTACACTTATGTTTGTTCCGGAGTCTATATTTCCTTAGTCACTTATTGTGTCGTGCTTTTGGTTCAAGGGAAGTTTTAACCTGTGTCGGCCACTCCTTATAACTCTATATTTTTTCATGTTGGCCTTCCCATATGCCAAATGCATTTCATAATCAACCAGGTCGTCCATGTCGTTTAAAATATTTGTCCTTCTGCTACTATGTCGTGTTGGATGATAGGGGATTCCTTAATTCCCTCCTTCCAGCAGATCGCTTCCCATCGACTTCAACTCATTTTCTTTAGGATATAGGTTTAGAGTATTTTTAGTACCTTAGGACTTGCAGTCATTAGTGGCCGATTTCCTTGCTATCGACAGTGGGAATTCATCAATGTTCCATGATTGCTAGAATCTACAGGTGTTCAATACCATATCATCTATTATTACTTGATAGATTATACTAGGTACCTTGGTGCTCATTATTGTTAACAATGTGTTGGATCATGTTTGATAATGATATACAATAATGACCCGTAATCAACCGATGTCTCACTATGTTTGAATTCAATACATTTATTCACATGGTGTAGACTTGTACTAGCAATGGTTTGGTTTGAGGACCTTAGGTCTATTGTAGCATCACTATATTTATGCTATTTACCATAGTTATATTAGATTGTTTCATCCCTCATTTATGCCATTTATACTTTTTGGAAGATCAGTTGGTACATTACTTGTTCATAAATATCATCCTTTGATTCTTAGACATGGATCCACTGTGTATATTTTCATGGATATGATCCTTTTTTACATGTATCCGTTGTGTAACATTCATTTTTTGTGGCCATGATCATTGCTTATATATAGAGTCTGATGGATCCACACTATACTTGATTTTGCAAGCGGCCATAGTTTTGACACTTCTAAGCATGCGTATGTCTACCTTCGGAAGAGATTAATCTTACTTGTGTTCTACTGTAGGTTCTAACTATGGAGGTGTTTGATAAATCCTACCTGGACCCAATTCACACTCACCTTTGGATATTTATAATGTATTTCTGGCATTGTTTTCTTCTTTGACCTCGCATATTAAGGGTCATATGTTATATAATATTTTTCCACATTTTCACATTGATGCACATGTTGGACCGTTTCATGTGCTTTCCCCACTTGTAAACTACCTTTGTGAACTAGATTCATTGATTTTGTCCTGAAATTTCTTAAAAATCCATTTTATAGCAAAGGCGTGCCTTGAATGTGCCTATACCGCATATACACACCTTAATAGTGTGTATCCCGCATCTTCGATTGTTTGGGCATTAAAATATAAATTTCACGAAAATTGTGCCAATTGTATGGGTTCTTCTGGTTCTCAACCTCCTACTTTCGGTAAATAACTAGACTAAATATTCTAACTATTTTCCTAGAATATTGAAGTGCCCAAGGGAAATAACAAAGGAGGAGGCATTGATTAATAACATCATTATGTTTCTATGTGTAGATATGTGTTCTATCTAGATACCTATTAGAGGTAGTTCTGTAGTCATAGTGACCAGGATAGACTTCTATTCAAGAAAACACTGACTCTTCTTCCCTAAATGAGAAGGGTAGAATGGGTTGATATGATGATTGACTAATTTTTTTACACAATAGGAAAGGTAAGATAGATTCATACTCCCATGTAATAGGTTGGGTTACTTAACCAAGTAAACTACCTTACTGAATGTCTGACATGATGATTGTCAAACATACTATATGATGGGATGCACAAACCCCCAACTAATAGGTAATTTAAGGATGAATTCAATTCAATTGATGGATTGCCCAATAATCTATCCCCATTCCCTGTTCTATAGGGTAATTAACACAAGAAAATCAAACCCATGCCTTCCTTTCCCCAAGGTAATAACTTCCTCAACTACCTTCCCTTTGGAAGCATTAAATGATTGGGGTGCATTAGTCAATTTTGAGAATTAATGGTTGATCAATCCTCTCTTGGACACTTGGATTTCATCCATTGGATCCATGGATTCAATAAATCACTCCATAACTTTAGAAAAATCATGCCTCTTTCTCTTGTTTCTTATCACAATCAATGGTTGGTTTCTTTATTATTATTATGCACATGTACATTACATTTACAATGTTACTTCGCTTGAAAAGTGCATGGTTTGCTAACCATATTACTTGTGAATATATATATATATATATATATATATATATATATATATATATATATATGGGAAATCCATGGTAGGGCCTTGTACTTAATATCCTCACCATGTTACTTACCATAATCATCAATATTACATCATTTATGTATAATTTGTCAAGAGTCAAAACTAGGGACATCACAATAGCCTCCCCCTTAAAATAACACTATCCTTATTGCTCTTTAAAACTAGAAAAAATGGGTGTGTATGCCTCATGGAATATTACAACTCCCACGTAGCCTCATATGGACCAAATTTCTTCCTGTAATATCTCCCAAATCATATTTATAGGGATATTAACTCAAACAACAAGGTCTAGTCAGAAAATTAGGAACTAGGTGCTAGATTGTAACTAGTTTTGATTTGATCTATTCCAAACTATAGTAGGACCTTTGAAAACTCACACGAAATTAGAGAATGGATTAGATAAAGAAAATTATAGGTCTGAAAAAATATATCAGATACACACAAATTTAAAATTCATGTAAAAATAGTCATCAGAATGCTTGATCTGAAGAATCCTTATCACAATGTATTGGGACCATTGAGGTTTCGAACATTAGTGAGAATGAAGTATACTTCCAGGATTATGGGAAACCTATCATATGAAAACTATATCCACGATCTCACCAAGCTTTGAATATATAGGTTTTGGGAGGATTGGATTTTATTTGAAAGTCAAATATGCAAGACTAGTTTCTGGGACAACTCAACTAGTTGAGATTCATGATTTTATAAAAAGTGGCTAAGGGTATAAATTTATGGTTTTAATGATTGGAGTGGATTGAGGTATGTTTTCAGGACTTGGAAAAACTGATAGATTCGAAATTGGGCTTACGGATTGCTTCTAGAATCACATACTGCAAAACTAGTCAATTTTACATTGAAAACTAGGCAAGGTGTAAATAAATCAATGGACACTTAATCAAATTGTCTCAAATTTTCCTGAAACTTGCATAAGTACATTATTACATCAATTAATAATAAAATTTTCTGAAATAAATATTACAGAGGTATTAATGAAGTGTCCTCTAACCGAATATAGCAATATAGTGAGAAAAACAAGCTATCTTCACATAGGAACTTGAAGATTTGAATTCAAAGTTATGCAACAACTGAAGTTGCTGTAGATATGATAGATTAACCTGAAAATGATCTCATTAATGTATGAAATCCACCAATCCAAGTATAAGAACTTGTCTTCTTCAGAGAATTAGAGAGAATAGAAGAGAAGGAGGCAAACATAAGAGATTCGAATTGAAGGCATGCTCTTCCTTTTTCTTGGCCTTCGAGCTTGGTTGGAAACACTTAAAGACCTGAAATACATTGAATGAAAATGGTTGAATTCCATAATCCTCTCAATTGTAGGGGCACATATCCTAGCTTGGACTAGGGGCACATATCCCAAGTCAGAGAAGCACAATGCTCTTAATTCAATTCACAAACTGTCAAAAGATAGGAAAGTGGTGCGCTCCTCTTATTTTATAGAATCAAGGAGACTTGTTGAGAAATAAATATAGGCTAGTTCTCCCTCATGGATGGATAAGGTTTCTTTGCTTTCATGCTTTACTTTTTTAATTGCTTTCATGCTTTACTTTTTGCTTTGCTTTCCTGTTGCTTTTATCGCTTTTTCTTTGATTTTGACTAAATTTTCCCGCTTTTCTAATTTGGCCTACTTTTTCCTTTATTATGCTTTTTTCTTTAATCCCACTATTTCATCTTTTACCGCCTTCTTTCTTTATGCCAACTTTCCTATGTTTTATCCTATTTCCTTCTTTTTCTACTTCCCGGCTTTAGATGCCTTCTCCTTTCTTTCTTATTTTTCAAACTTTATCTTGGTAAAAACTGATCTCCTAATGGTCCCTCATGGCCCATTATCTCCATTATTTTATTAAAAGAAAAAAATTATTCATGAAAAATAGTTTATCCAAAGCGCATATCCAATCATTAGGAAATAATAATTGCTACTACTAATTAATTAATGCCTTGTTTCAAAAACTAATCCCGAGCATTTAATGAGCTTTTATCCTAAATATATAGGGAATTAATGGATAATATGATGATCCATATGTCAGCAAAATGGGGACATGACAATCCTCCCCTCTCAAAACTTGCTTGTCGTCAAGAAAGGGAAACTATGAATGATGAAACATTGGGGCAATTTTCCACCAACTTTGCAAGTTTTTTTCATACACAATTTGAAATTCATCTCCTTCATAAATTACTCCTTTGGGAATCTTGGATTTATCATCCTTCATCATTGATTCATGAATGACCTTGATTTCAAAATAGTCCATGTCTATTTATGTTGCAAGGTTTGGATTCAACTTAAACAAAACATGCAGAATGGACAACCTCTTCTTGAAGCACTTAGGATGGGAATAATCATGTTTTGGTAAATTTCCATTCCTATGAACAAGAGTATATGTTATGTACATAAGGTATGCTTCAATTATTTTTTCTAAAACACTGGTATCATGCACAAAATATTAGTGAAAATCATCAATTTAAGACTTGGACAATTGTGCTTTACCCATTTTTCCTCTAGAAGTTGTAGAGGGTGTAGAAGATAAATATGATTCATTTCATATGGTTGGCATGGGCTGCAACAATTTTCACAATGAAATCTCTCATCACTTAGGAATTTCCATATATCTCTAAGCACAACTGTTGGAGTGAAACCAGTTGTGGAAAACATCGAATAAGTTCCATTACCTTCTTCATCCCTTTGAAAACTCACCTACAGTCCTCATCTCCATAGGAAAATTCTTTACTTACTTGGAAATCCATATATTTTATGAGTTGAAATGAATCTCTACATTGTGCACCATCCTTACCATGTTAAATCATAGGACCAAAATGCCATACCTCTATCCTTCCAACTTCATGTTGAAAAAATTTAAATGCAATGATTTATCTACCCAAATTCATGACATATATTTCAAACCAAGGGTGCACTTCTTTCAAAATCCTACCGTTAACAGAAATGTAATCAAAGAGAATCAACACAATATTACCAAAGTGCTTGATATATGTTCTTCTAATGTAGGATGGTATAGCCATAGGTGCACTAGTCAATCCAATTCTCATGCATAAAAATCTAGAATGGTCATAATGGAATCAAGGAGATATTTCTTGCAAAAACTTTTCTTTGAAGAGAATATGATGATGATGGCCAAAGAAAAGATAATTTTTTGGAGAAGTCTTAACCATATGCATATCTTTCCTCTTGAGAGGTTTCTCTATCCCACATGCTGCTACATGAATATTCTAGCTGAAATAGGTGATACCAAAGATGATCCTAGGGTCCCAAACAAATCTCATATTAAGGAAGTGTCTCCTACTCCTATACAATGCTTAGTGTCTCCACCAAAAGCCTCATGTAAACTCCCAACCCACCAAGCAGGAGAGTATTGATTCCATCCACCAAACCATTTCTCCTCATGGATGAACTTGTGGAAATGAAGGCTATCTCTCCCTCCTAGATCCCACTGAGTATGCTGCAATCTCCAAAGCTCACATATCATCACACTATGTCACTTCATGGAATGCTAGGATTCCATGCTTTATGAAACATTCCACTTGACATCTTGATCATCTAGAACAAATCGGTATTCCAAAGGATGCCATGATCCCATAGCCATATTAGAAACCCATCACTTCCCCTACTTCTGAAAACTATTGTCATGCAATTGTACATCCAATACTCATGTGCATGTGTATAGGAGGTATCCAATGGCTACAAAATATATTTTTGTGGCTTCTCACATGTCAAGGAAATGCCAATTATAATAAAAAATTCATGGCAGGAACAAGAGAAACCTTGACCTCCCAAAGTCTTCATTTCCATGATGTGGTTGAAATAGAACTGTGGGATAAAGAAATGTGAACCAATCCTATAAAAAAAGTATCCACCAAATATGTGGATTAATCAACTCCATCAAGAGATGATCCACCACTAAGGAGATCTTCTGATTCTTCAATAGAGAGAGGACCCAGTCCATGAGAGAGATCAGTTTCTCCTAGAAAATGACATGTGCTTGGAAATAATCATATGTATCCCAAAACTCCTCAAGCACATGCATGTCATCATGCACATCATGAACCACCTTTTGGAAAGGGGTTTTGGATACATTAGTTGCACAACATCGCGGATGCCGTGCAAGCCAAAAGACACCGCGGAAGTGGAAGATGGCGCGCAAGATGGAAATTGAATATTTTATGTAATTTTGTATCACCTTTTGTAGTTTTGGACCATATTTTGTGGCTAATGGTCATTATTTTGTAGAATCGGTTAAGAATTAGTTAGAAGCTGTCTAAGTGGACCTCGAATGTAAAGGAGCAAGCCTATAAATAGATATTGAATCACAAGTATTAAAAAGATCCAGAGGTGAAGAATCTGAGCTTAGTGAAGAATATATTTTTGAATAACTGAACTAAGGTCTATCAATCTGTGAACTGTAATTTTTACGCAGAGGTAATATGACAAGGGATAAGTTGATCTGAATTGTCGCGTCTTCCTGTTTTACTATTTTATTATTGTCTACGACTATGTGGTGAATGCTATGTGAATGTGCAACATGAATCTATGATGCGATGTTTCCCGGTTCCACATGACGTTATTTTTCTAGATTTGGTTTCTAATCAGTATGTTTACTGCAATTATGGTTGAATGATATGGTATATAGAGGGACAATAATGAATAGTTAAGTCAAGTGATCTGTTAATGTTGATCTAAAGTTGATAAGTTGATGTCAGATTCTTCTCCCCTATTCTGTGGAAACTTGGTTTCGTCAACCCTCCCTTGAACATCTCAGGTGAGAATTCATCCGCTCCATGGGTGTTGCTGGACTGGGTAAAACCTGTCTGGGTCAGTGATCAGGGAGATCATGGTGGTTTGGATGTTGACCGAGTGGGAATCCCTGTCGACTGGTTTTGTTGGCTGAGTTTGTGTCAACAAATGGTTCCATTGCCGAGACCTTGTTGCGAATGAGGGGAGGATATGTGGCATCTGAAAAGACCAAAAATTCAAGATTGGTTCGGCTAGAAGCTATGAGAATTTTATGAGAAGGAAAATCAGAACCCTGGACTGACAACGAAAAATTGGTTGGAAAGATAGATACACGACGGTCCACAAGAATATTTTTTCTTTGAATTTCCGATCATCTTGTACGAGTGGTTGGCGTGATTCACCTATCGTAAGACAAATTTCCAAGGAGGAGAACCAACATCCTGGACCCCTGAGTTGATCGAGGAGCTATAGGAAACTGACAACAAGGCATCACGGGCTGTTGAAGTTTGGTTGGAAAGTATCTTGGAAGGCTATATCACCGAGTTTACGGTTGATACTACTAAGTCCTACAACAAAGCAGAAAGGGAATTCTTCAACAGACCAAGAGGTAAATTCTTATTTTCTTTGTAATTGTCAATTAATATGCTTGTCTGTGAAAAAGGTATACTGAAAATGCACCTCGAGTAGTAGAACTCTGGTGTGTGGAGGCCATGGATACCGGGAATAAAGGGGGAGACGAATGGAAGGATAAGGGGTATATGGGTGCAAGTTTTGATGAGAATGTGAGGGAAGTTGAGGAAGAAAGTGGTATTATGAGGGTAGGAGCAAGGTTTCGACAAGAGAAGAGGTAGAGGATAGGGGAAGGTCATGCTGTGATTAAAACACAAGACCGCGAAGGAAGACCACACGGGACGAAGCGACCCTACAACAACAAAGAGGATGACCAGACTACGCCCGGGACATTGGCAAGATCAAACCCCAGTACTAACATGCCCACACCTTCGCGCACTACTCCACATTCAGAAACAAACACAATTTCCAAATCAACTTGTCCAACGTTGCTAGCCACATTCTAGTAGTAGATCAGTATCTGTAGGAAGGAGGCACAGGATGGCAGCTGACGAAGCGAAGTTACCCTTGTTCCATGGAAACGAGACTGAGGATCTGGAACAATAATGGTTCCTATGTGAGGTAGTATGGACTGTCTGACAAACTGTAGATGATGATGTTAAGAAGGGCCAATTAGTGACAACCCTGCGGGGTTGCATGCTGGATTGGTATATGAAATTTGTAGAAGTTCCTATGGGGACTCTGACAAAGACATTAGTAGAAGTAAGGAAAGGACTTATTGAAGAATTCAGAAAACCAAAGTTTGAAGCGCAGTACATTACAGAACTGAAGGAGATTAAGCATTATCCCAATGAGACTGTTTGAGATTTCGATCAATGATTCAAGACACTATTGGTAAGAGTCAATTTTGAGATGAGCTGTATTCAGCATAAGGAATGGTTTATTGCAGCATTGTTGACTCATATCAAACTACAATTGATGCAACAGAAGATTGCGACACGGAGTGAGGTTCTGGAGATCACCATGAAGTTGGAAGCTTCACCTGTTGGAGAAAATGCAGTCGACAAGAGACAAATTCAGACATAGTTGGTGAACTTAACGCTCTAGTTGCCAGATATTAAGAAGGGAAAAGAACAACACAGAGATCTCTGGTGTACTCGATGCACGCAAATGGACATACTAAGGATACTTGTCCAAATTTATGAAACTATCTGTTGTCAAGAGTGCCAAACTCGTTGAGTTGCGGAAGTGTACCATGGTGCCACATTTTTCAAGTATATGGGCATCGACATGAGGAATTTGGGTACATGCAGAAGATGGCGACGAAGCCAACAAACCTATACTGCTCATTTTTTCGATCTATCGGGCATTAAGATAAAGACTTTTGTGCATACGACCTACTTTAGGAGAGAACATATGATTCATACTATGTGAAGGGAGAAGTACAGAAACCACAACTGCAACCACAGGTGGTACACCCACCACCTCAACCACAGTAGGTAGCCCCATCGCAGATGTAGTTTATACTGCAACAACCACAACAACCACAACAACCATTTGCGCCACAACCATAGTATAATAAGATGAAGATGGCTCCACAACAGCCACAGTATGTTCATTCAATGCATTATGTTCAACAACAATCAAATCCCCCACAACAACAAGTAAATCAGCTGCAGTATCAGCAACAAGGAGGATTCCGTGAAGGATTTTGAGGACGAGGGGGAGGATTTGGTCGAGGAGGAGTATGAGGTTGCGGACTTGTCCAATGTTATAATTGCGGTGTATTGGGTCATTACCAGATGGATTGCCCACAGTTACAGTGTTCGTGTACATATTATACTGCGATTAATCACACTGTTGAGAACCATCCACAGCTGATCGTGAGATGGCAGGCTGAAAATGTCCCGCAGTTATAGCACTAGAATCAATTATAGAACTAGAATCACTTGAATCAAAATTAGTTGTAGAATCAAGTGTAGAACCAAAACCAGCTACAGAATCAGAACCAGAACCAAATTCCAATTCAGAACCAAATTCCCATTCAGAACTATAATACCAATTAGAATGTGAATCAACCTGTGAATCCACCGCTGAACCAAAATCAAGGACCAATGGTTGCGACGATCTCAGCGGAACCCAAGATGCAGGATGTTGACGTATCATTGATCACTCCCGGAGGTGCGACAATGGGAGAAGATAGTTCACATCCACAAATTTGATTGGATGGGAAGAAGAAGGTGCAGTTTGACATCGATGCTAAGAAAGACACATTTTTTGAAGCAGGTGATGTGATCAGAAGAAATCCTGGTGAGTGGGCCTATTTATGAAATTCCCACTGCTTTTGATTCCACTTTGGATGTAGGACTATCATGATAGCAGGGTACCTTGTAGAACTTCTTTGAAAGGTTCTTGTTGCTGGAAAGAGATCACAATTCTCTTGCTAAGATTGAGAGTCTATTGAATCGACCGACAAAGGGGCAACAGGATTCTGCGGTGAATTCCTTGCATAAGAAGAAGACGGGGAAAGAAATGCGCATGAATATTTAGATTGGGGACTATGAGATCAATTTAGTCATTCTAGATCTAGGCTCACATGTTAATATCTTGATGAGACAGACATGGCAATAGATGGGGAGCCCAACGCTAAGTTGGTCTCTCGTGCAGCTGCGAATGGCTAACTTGGCTAGAGTGACGTCGATCGGGAGAGTTCCACACCTTGCTGTGGAAGTGGAAGGCATGAAGACCTATGCTAATTTTGATGTGATCGAAGTCATTGACAGTGGAGGATCCTATCCCGCATTATTGGGGATCGGATGGGCCAACGACATCATGGAAGTAATCAATTTTAAAAAGCTTGTGATGACATTTGAGAATCAATACATCAGATTCATCGCTCTGATGGATCCAAACGAAGGACGAAGGTATATTAAGCCGGTGAAAGATGAAGTTGTCTAAGGATGGGACCATGCCTATAAAATTTCAGAAGATTATGTCCATCCAACTGTTGATGGGGAACTCGGTTGGCGTAGTGCTAGCTCTGCATATTCTGACTCTTATGATACTTTAGAGAACTGACAAAACCGTTTGCATGAAGTGTCGTTACGGAAGTGCGGCTTGATTATGTAGTCACTGTGTCGCATTACGAATGACACCATTGAGTTTTCGATTTATGAATAACTTCCTAAGTTATCTAAATTTCTTGTTAAATTCAAAGATAAGGTGTCAGAACCACAACGGTTGCTGGCATTGAAAGAAGCGCTAAAAGCTACTCCAGCACGCTGGTGGGTGACCCATAAGAAGTCAATCACTGAATGGCCAAAATGCCAGAGGCTGATGATAGTTTGGTTTGGAGATGTAGAAGTGCACCATGTTGGAAGGTACGACATGTGAAATAGTCATGGTGATCATCTGATTGAGTGTAAGACCTTGTGGGCGTCACGACCAAAGGATAAGTGGGTCCATGCCTTTGTCCACACATTGGATGAAATACCATGATCTTGGTTGTATCAGCAGAGTTTCGTAGAGAGATCACCACTTGGGAGGAATTGACAATTTGCTTTTCTCACACCTTCAGTTTCACCGATGCCAATCTGGATGTCCATAATGCATTGTAGCTTATCCGTGACGTTGTTCTAAAGGTAGTACCGATCGCATATCCAGTGGACCCGCATGCACATTGTCACATGCATTTGATGATGGTATGCTATAATGTATCAGGAGAGCTAGATGATGATGATCTGCAAAATATCAGCATTCCAAAAACAGAAGGGAGTCGAGATGTCCCAACATTGTATGTACCAACGAATCCTATGAATCAACCATTGAAGATAAGAAAAGTCAACATTGGGACAGAGGAGAACCAAATTTTTTTGAGTGTTGGGGACTACTGGGATGAAGAAACAATGACAAAAATTACAGATTTGCTACATGAGTTCCAAGATTTATTCCCTACAAAGTTTTTTGAGATGAAGGGGATATTGGGCGAGTTAGGAGAAATGAAGAATCCCATTGAATCCAGATGCGAAACCTGTACGACAATGACCATATCGCCTGAAACCGTGATACAAGGAGAGAGTAAAAGCTGAGCTTGATCAAATGCTATAATAATTGATCCAGTTGAAGAATTGGAATGGATCAGTCCAATGGTAGTCCAAGACAAAAAGATGGGTGAGGTTCATATCTGTGTCAACCTGATAAAATTGAATGATGCATGTATGCATGATACGTTTATGACACCATTCACTCATGAAGTTCTGGAAGGAGTAGGCGGCCAGGAGATGTATTCTTTCACAAATGATTTTTTTGGCTATCACCAAATCAGGATCGCAAAAGAAGATTGACATAAGACCACAATTGTTACTGAATGGGGATATTTTTAGTGCACTGTAATGCCTTTTCGATTGAAGAACGCACCTACGATATTCTCCTGGGTTGTTGTCGCTGCATTCCATGACTTTATTCAGAAGTTCCTACAAGTCTACATGGATGACTGGACAGTCTACGGATTTATTACATACCATATGATGAACTTGCAACTGATGCTGGAGCGATGTCGATAGCATCAGATCGCGTTGAACTCACAAAAGTGTATTTTCTGTGCACCATTTGGGATGCTGCTCGACCACATTGTTTGAAAACAAGGACTGTTGGTTGACCTTGCAAAGATTGCGTTGATTTTGAGCTTACCATCGCTTATGAATGTGAAGATGCTTCAAGCGACATTGGGGCACATAGGGTATTATCGCAAGTTCATACATGTGTATGCTATGATCACAACACCCGTGGAAAAGTTGTTGAAGAAGGATGCAACATTTGTATTGAGTCAAGAGTGTCAAGGAAGTTTCGACACACTAAAGGCCAAAATGGCTTCTACATCGATATTAGTTTTTCTAGATTGGGACAAGGAGTTCCACGTTCATGTGGATGCATCATCTGTTGCGCTAGGAGTGGTACTCACGCAACCAAGAGATGGATATCTAGATCACCCAATTGCTTTCTCTAGTCGGAAGTTGTCATTTGCAGAGAAAAACTATACAACTACAGAGAGGGAAGGTCTAGCGATGGTATATGCGCTATAAAAGTTTAGGCATTACATATTGGGGGGTCATTTCAAGATGTTTACAGACCATTCTACCTTGAAGTACCTAGTCAATAAGCCTGTGTTGGGGGGGAGGATATGCTGCTGGCTACTTCTCTTCCAGGAGTTTGATTTTGAGATAATTGTGAAGTTGGGTCGCCTAAATTCTGGCCCTGATCATTTATCCCGAATTGAGACAGGTGAAGAGCCAACAAACATTGAAGATGGATTTCTCGACGCACAACTATTCAGGATCGACATGGTTGATGATTATTATGATCAGATTATTTAGTTTTTGACAACGGGAATCGCACCCATAGGACCTTACTACAAGTCAAAAGAAGCACTTGGTGGTAAAGGATTCAGATTTCCAGTTCATCGCTGGACAGTTGTATAAACTAGGACCTTACTACAAGTCAGAAGAAGCAGTTGGTGGTAAAGGCTTCAGATTTCCAGTTGATCGTTGGACAACTGTATAAACTAGGACCAGATGAGATTTTGTGGTGATATGTGATACCGCACAAACAATGATAGATTCTAGAGGAGGCACATGGGGAGAGTTTCTGGTGGAAATTATGGAGGATGAGCTACTACGATAAAGGTGCTTCGTGCGGGCCTTTGGTGGCCCACTCTTCACAATGATGCAACGGGTTATGCGCGGAGTTGGTATGTCTATCAATGAATTGGAAAACTATGAAAGGGATGAGATGCCGTTGGTGCCTCAGGTGACGTTGAAACCATTTGATAAATGGGATGTGGATTTCATGGGACCAATCAACCCACCTGGGAAGCAAACTGGTGCGCGGTATATTATTACAATGACAGACTATTTGACTAGATGGAAGGAGGCCACACCAGTTGTAGATTGCACCACTGCGACATCAACAAGGTTCTTATTTGACAACATTGTGACGCGGTTTGGATTCCCAAGGATATTGATGAGCGACCAAGGAAGTAACTTCATCAATCACATGGTAAGCTCACTGATGGAGGAGCTGCAAATACAACATAATAAGAGTACCCCATATCATCCTCGGGCGAACATGACAGTAGAAGCATTCGAAAAAAATATTGGAGCATGCGCTTACAAAGGTATGTAATGCAAATCGCGATGACTGGGACTTGAAGGTTCCAGCAGTATTGTGGGCATATCGCACCACCTGCAAGAGATTAACGAGACATACACCATTCAAGTTGGTGTATGGGAAAGAGGCAGTCATTCCTATGGAGTACATTGTTTTGAGTCTGCGCATTGTAGCAATGAGATGCATGGATGATGAAGCATCGCTAGAAGAATGATTAGACCAGTTATTTTAGGTTGAGGAAGATCGTTTTATTGTGGGTTTTCATCAACATGTCGAAAAGGATCGACAGAAGGATTGGCATGATCGCTACATAAAGAATAAACAATTTCAGCAAGGAGATTTGGTGTTGTTATATGACAACAAGTTCATGAAGAATCCAAGTAAGTCACAGATGCATTGGTTAGGACCATATCTTGTTAATTCCATTGCTTCAGGAGGTGCAGTCCAACTACAATAGTTAGACGAAGTGACACTACCAAATATAGTGAATGGAAACCGACTGAATCCCTATAGGACGAGCCCAGAACCGCGCAAAGGAAAAAAAATAGGTAAGCTGATGGATGAGAGGAGGGCGCACCAAGAGGAAGTTGATGCACAAGAGTAGGAGTCAGTAGCACAATTAGGAGACTATGCTGCGACAATCGCGGGGCTGCACACAGAGTCAAATCAATAATAAATGTAGACAGTTAAAGCAGTTAGCCGACGACACTCGTTGAAGCGACGCGCATTTATGGCTGATCCGACCGTTGGATTGACAAAATCGATGGTGGATTCAGATCATTAATGACGGATTCAATCATGATGAGTGGCATGATTCGGTCATGATGGTTTCTAGATCGAATTGATGCTATAAGAAGGTGCTCAATGCAGGTTGAAAACACCATTGTGCAGAGTTGAGTTGAGTTGTAAAGTTGTAGAATTTGAGCTAAGTTAGAAAGTCGAGAGTGAATCGTCGAGTAAGTTCGAGTGAATTGCGTGAGTTACCAAGAGAGGGTACATGACTATTAATCCTTGTGGGGAATTGGTGCGACATGCAGAGTGACCTAGTCACGGTAGAGATTTCAAGTGAATAGGATTTTCCAATCATACTGGTAAAAATCGTGGAAGAAGTAGCCAATATTATAGTCAGATCGTCGTCGATGTCAAAGAGGAAGAGAGAAGGGTAGAAACCTAACTCTCTGACACCACAGAAGAGACATACCAGAACATCCATAAAAGCGCACAGAGAATAAACCACGCAGACGAGGCCATCGATCTCGAGAGTTGTGGAATCAACGGCTCGAGCAGGAGTGTCTGTTAATGACATCCCTGGATACATACCTCCTAGTCGGCCTGGTGGGAAGACCAAGAAGCCCACTAAAAATCAGGAATACCAGATAAGGATGTTAGCGATACCACAAGGAATGGTATGCAATTTTGATATTGTGCCTGCGCTGATGCAGATGAAGTACGAAGTCCATGACTTGCTCGCACTAGAGGATGTTTCAAACATGCCATATATTCCAATGGTAGTGCTCGAAGGTGGGTCGATTTAACACATTTCGCATGACCGAGCACACGGGCTGGAAAGAGATGGGTTTTTAGGTTTAATCAACATGGTGTACTTTGGTCGACTGACTGAATTAAATGCATGCGTGAAGCAACTTTTGGCATGCTTACATGGCGGAGTTTTCTGGTTGGATAACCCAGTTGAAGTCATGATGGGGCTGATTTCAGAGATAACGGGATTTCCCAAGGATGGGCCAGACCCCTCGCAGTATTTCTGAGGAAAAGACAATGATAAGAATTTGGCGACGACATTGAAGAAGCGTTATGCTTTAGAGTGTGACAGAAGGGCATACCACATTGATAGTATCAAAGACCGCGTGGTACACATTGGAAAAATGATTCTAACCAGTAAGATGGTAAGGAAGAACCACCCAATTCAATTCAATTCGGGGGTGGTCACATGTGTTGATTTGTGTGCGTAAGGCATGCAAATGAACTGGTCACTCTTTCTTATAAATCAGTTGGTGGAGGGTGCAATGGCGGTACATGCGGGCAGAAGACCCTTCACATATAGTTGGCTACTGATCCTGATTGCCTTAGTGGCTTGGATGGAGCCAGATGATTACCAGGGCATGGATGTCAAAGAGATAACGGTATGTAAGGGGGCACGATATCAGAATTTATGGTGGGTAAAAGAAGCAAAAATGTTGACGGATCGTGGCATCCAATTTTGGATCTATTGGGAAGCACTACAGGTGATAGCAATAAAATTCCCAAGACTATATGAGGAAGCCGCGTCAAAGTATCAAAGGATTGCGCAATTTTCCATTGGCCCACATGCCATTCACGTCCAAGTGTGACGTGAACTAGACAAGAAATGGTTGCCGATGTGGTACAAAGTGTCTGATACAGAGTTGGAAGCCATGGTTAATGATTGGCCTGTAGAATGGTGCGAACCAGTTAGTTTGGAAGAAATATCGATGGGACCACTAGTGGATGCACCTGTTGACCCCATTAGAGGAAATTTGGGTTCTAAAATGGGCCTCCTAATGAAAATAATAAAATAATAGTTAAAATAATAAAATAATGGTTAAAATAATAAAATATAGTTATTAATTTTGGAGGAAGAATGAAAAAAACTACTTTTTGTGTTTGTATTTTTGACATATCTCCGTGTGTTTTTGCTCAAATTCTGAGTGGGAGAGCTTGTTAGATACATAATTCAATTCCGCATCCAACGAGTTCTCCCTCTTGAAATTTGAGTAAAAGCATAGGGAGATATGTTGAAAATATGAACAAAAAAAATAGTTTTCTTTTATGACAAATATTTCAATTCAAACATTATGGTTGACTCATTTTATTGAAATTCTATTGGTTCTTGAATTCCAACTCACAAAATTTGTTGTTGGCGCGTTTTCTTATAAGGCCNTACGAAAGGATAACCAACGAAGTCAACATGAGTATGATGAGGAATCATTGACAGAGACACCCACTGATTCGAAAGCAGAGTGCATATTTAATGAATTAAGAACAAAGTGATGTATGGAGCAGGGTCCGAGTAGCAGCACCGCATCAACAATGGAGGTTCAGTTGAATCAGCTCTTCAAGGATGTTATGGATGCAACTAATGCAACAACAAAGGAAATGACAAAGTCTGCACAGGTGGGATTCACAGAGGTAAGAACAAGACTAGATTCATTGTATGACATTGTATTGAAAACAACATCAGAGAGTGTGACTTTGCAGGAATTCGCGTCAATCAACACTAAGCCGCGAGTTAGGAATCAATCAAATTCCCTCGACTGGGATTGACGTTGGAAGAGAGGATTTGAATACCTCACTACAAGAGCTATAGGGTATCTCACTGGATATCAACATGATGTCAACATAGATGTTGATTGACATGCAATGAGTTATCAACCAAGAGTTGGAAGACAGCCAAAAATAAGTCAGCGATCGGTACTTGCGGTCGCAGGAGAAGGAGAAGAAAGCACAAGAAGAGGTCGAGGAACTAAATCAAACAAAGGAGAAGATGATAGAAGAGAAAGTTCAAGAGATTGAAGCACTGAAGAAAGTGCAAGAGGAGTTGAGGGTGAAGAGCTCTAAGGAAATCACAGACATAAAGAAGGAGTAAGATCGCCTTGTTATTGAGAAGGCCCATATTTTTTATAGTAGAGTAGAACTGGAAGCAGGAGTTGCAGATGCCTGCTAGTATGTCTTGGAGAGAACCACAGAACTGGATGCGATCACAAGAGTACAACGACTCGGGGCTGTTATTTCGAAATTGTAGAGTGAGAACAACATTTTGGAGGCTTTGGTGCACTAGACCACTCCATCAGAGCAAATCGCAGAGAGGAAGAGTGCAATAGAAGACTTGGCGACACAACTCAATGAGCTAGAACAAGAGGAAAAGAAAGTGGTGGATGCAGCTACGCATTTTTGGGAAAATGTTGTGTAGGATGAGAAGTTGGCGCAACTGACCACATAGTTGCAGGAAGCAGAAGGAAAACTTGTGACATTGAAGACGACAATGAGAACGATGCCACCCATGGTGCAGACCACATGATTTTGTGAGCTAAAGGAGTTGCAGTAGCACACGGGGAAGGCCTAGGAGCATCAGCGAAAGCGCACCAAACAGTTAGATGAATTCCAGGATATTGGCGCACAACTATCTGGTAAGGCACTTGCTGCGTTGCAGGCTTTGCAGGAAGGTAAACTGAGGATATCACTGAGAAAATGTTTGAGCATCCGATCACCTATGATTTGATGACGAGCCAGGAGATAGTGGACAGAGTCAAAGAACAAGTCTGGGTGATTACTCAACAGTATGAATATTTCAAGATCAAGATGAATGAGTACACGATCTCCAGCTAGTGTGGCTCGAGGGAGATCCACAAGATTATGTTGGGGGCTTGTTGGCAATGGGTTTTGGATGCATTAGTTGCGCATCATCGCAAATGCTGCACAAGCTCAAAGACACCGTACAAGTGGAAGATGGCGTGCAAGACAAAAATTGAATATTTATGTAATTTTGTGTCACCTTTTGTAGTTTTAGACCATATTTTGTGGATATTGGTCATTATTTTGTATAATCAGTTAAGAATTAGTTAGAATTTGTCTATGTGGACCTCAAATGTAAAGTCACAAGCCTATAAATAGATGTTGAATCACAAGTATTAAGAAGATCCATAGGTGAAGAATCTGAGCTTAGTGAGGAATATATTTTTGAATAACTGAACTAAGGTCTGTCGATATGTGAACTATGACTTTTACGCAGAAGTAATATGACAAGGAAAAATTTGATTTGAATCGTTGTGTCTTCCTGTTTTGCTGTTTTATTATTGTCTGTGAATCTGTGGTGAATGCTATGTGAATGTGCAACATGAATCTATGATGAGATGTTTCCCAGTTCCACATGATGTTATTTTGTTATATTTGGTTGCTTATCAATATGTTTACTACAATTATGGTTAAATGATGCAATATATAAATGAATGATAATGAACAGTTAAGTCAAGTGATCTATTAATGTTGCGCTAAAGCTGATAAGTTGATGTCACATTATTCTCCCCTATTCTGCAGAAACTTGGTTCTGTCAACCCTCCCTTGAACATATGATCGGGTGAGACTTCATCCTCTTCGCAGGTGTTGTTGGACAGGGGAAAACTTGTTTGGGCTGGTGCTCAGGGAGATCGTGGTGGTTTGGCTGTTGACTGAGTGGGAACCCCTGTTGACTAGTTTTGTTGACTGGGTTTGTGTCAATACCACCATATCACGAGGTTCCCCGAGAAAACTATGAATGTAATCAAACAAACGAGAATGGATGACTAGAATGCGTGAGGGAATATATGTTCTCTACAACTCTTGGTGAATTTTCTCTATATCCATTGTAGAATCCAAGAGGGAACTTTAAGTGCTTCTCAAAGAATTTTGTGTGGTCATCAACTCATCATTGAGCTTGCAAATATCCTCATCATATTTCAAGGATTCTCTATGCAACATATGAACAAGCTCATATAAGTGATATATGTCTGAAATCATGTAGGAAAAATTACCTTGGATTGCAAACATTGCTCTCTGGATCTTCTGCATGGATCAAGGAAATATGAATCTTCCAATGACACAACTCTCCAACATAGATTTGATACTGAATCATGAGTGTTAAAGAGAATGTGTAAGGCTTTCTTGATCTTCTTTTCACCCACCTGAAACGACCCTACTAGGTAGGATGGCTCAGGAGAGTAAACCTCCTCCTCATGATATGCAAAATCAACCTCATGAAGCTCAAGAGGTGAATTGGAAGTCGATATTGGGTCTTTTTCTTCAAATGTAAGGTCTCTATGCTCAAAGGAATGTGTACTTGTAGTAATATCCTCAATAGGAATCTCTATGTCACCAACATAGAGATATGAACATCCATCAGTAGAGGTATCCATGTTATCTTGGTACCCATAAGTAGGTACACCAACCCTTAGGAACCCATTAATAGGTATCTTATCACAACATGCATCAGTATATTCTCTACTATCCATGTCTAGAATGTATAGACATTCTTTTACACATAATTCTCCTTCACTGCTAACATATTGCAATGAATTTCGCTTCCCTTCATATATCTTTGCTTCTTTTTCTTTATGGCTTCCACAAATAAGATGATTTCTACCCTCTTCTTTCTCCTCCAAAGGTGGATCTTCTTCTTCATCCATTTTAGATTTAGTTGGATCATGGCTCCTTCCAATGACTATGGATGGTTGAATGTACGCATCCATATCCTACTCATGTCTTTTTGCTCTAGGTGGAAACCATCTAGTTACCACCTTCTTGCACACTTCATCCACCATATGTGCAATCCTTTCCATGCGGGTCCTGCAATATAGGTCTTTGAATAACTTCTATATCTCAAGAGAGCAGTACCCTAAAAAAGAAAGGTGCTTCAAAAGTCCATCACTCAGTCCCTAATAATATGCAAGGTGAACAAATGGTTCCCTTGGCCTCCCTCTACAAAAGAACCCATCATGAATAGATCTTAGCCTCATGACTTCATCATATGCTGAAACATAGAATTCATCATCATCCTTGTATGTGAAATGAGATGGAATACTACATATTGGTTCTTCATCTATGGAATTGTAATCTTCTTCATATAGTTCATAATATATTCAATTGTGACATGTACCAATATCATGGATAAAAATCTGAGCTTGCATACTTTCCATAAGAGTAGAGGAAAGTTATTTGATACCACTTGTAACATCCCCCAAATCATATTTATAGGGATATCAACTAAAAAAATAGGTTCTATTCAGAAAATTAGGAACTAGTTGCTAGATTGTAACTAGTTTTGACTATATAAATTCCAAAACACAGTAGGACCTTTGAAAACTCACACAAATTCAAAGAATGGATAAGATAAATACAATTAAATGTATGCAAAAATATATTAGAGACACACCTATTTAGAATTAAAGGAAAGATAGTTACGAGAATGCTTGATCTCAAGAGTCATATGCATAATGTACTAGGACCATTGAGGTTTTGAACATCAACGAGGATGAAGTATACTTACAGGCTCCTGGGAACCCCAACATATGAAAACTAGATCCATTATCTCGAAAAGGTTTTCATATAGAGGTTTAGGGAGGATTAGAGTTTATTTGAAATTCAAATAAGCAAGACTAGTTTCCAGGTCAACTCAACTATTTGAGATTCATGATTTTATAATCAGTTGTTGGATATACTTAGCAGGGATGTGTTCTCCAAAACCTGAGAGATTCAAAATGGGGCTTACATATTGCTTCTAGCATCACATACTGTAAAACTAGTCAATTTTTTCATTGAAAACTAGGCAAGGTGTAAATAACTCAATGGAAACTTAATCAAACTGTCTCAGATTTTCATGAAACTTGTAGAAATGCATTATTACATCAATTAAGGATCACAGTGTCTGAAATAAATATCACATAGGTATTTATGAAGCATTCTCTAACATAATATAGCAATATCATGAGAAAAGGAGGGTATCTTCACATAGGAACTAGAAGATTTGAATTCAAACTTCTGCAACAAATGAAGCAACTCTAGATATGATAGATTAACCTGCAAATAATCTCATTAATGTGTGAAATCCACCAATCCAAGTATAAAAACTTGTATTCTTCAAATAATTAGAGAGAATAGAATAGAAGGAGGGAAAACTAAGAGATTTGAATTAGAGGCTTGGTCTTCCTTCTTCTTGGCCTTCAATCTTGGTTGGTAACACTTCAGGACATATAATACACTCGGTGAAAATGGATAAATTTCATCATCCTCTCAATAGAAAGGGCACATATCCCATCTTGGAATAGGGGCACATATCCCAAGTCAGAGAAGCACAATGCTCCCAATTCAGTTCACAAACTGTTAAAAGATATGCAATTGGTGCATTCCTCTTCTTTTATAGAATGAAGGTGACTTATTGAGAAGGAAATATAGGATAGCGCTCCCTCATGGATGGATAATTTTTCTTTTCTTTTTTTCTTTACTTTTTGCTTTGATTTCCTTCTTTTGCTTTGCTTTTGACTATTTTTTCCTACTTTTGAGCTTTGGCCCACTTTCTGCTTTATTCTGCTTTCTATTTTATTCCCGCTTTTCCATCTTTTACCGCCTTTCTGATTTATGCCAACTTTCCTCTGTTTTATGCTATTTCCTTATTTTTCTACTTTCCATCTTTAGACGCCTTGTCCTTTCTTTCTTCTTTTATAGATTTTGTCTTGGTCAAACCTTATCCCCTGATGTTCCCTCATGGCCCATTATCTCCACTATTTTATTAAAATAAAAAATTATTCATGAATTTTTTTATCCAAAATGCATATCCAATCATTAGTAAATAATAATTGCATTTCCAATCATTAGGAAATAACAATTGCTACTACTAATTAATTAATACCTTGTTTCAAAAACTAATCCCAAGAATTTAATAAAATTTTCTCCTAAAACCATAGGGACCGAATGGCTAATAGGATGATCGGACTTGACACTTCCACTTCACCTTTACCTGTCTGATGGATCTGTTCCGAAGTACAGTATCCTTCCTGTCTATGATGTGCATAGGCTCCACTTGGAACTCTCCCATGGGATCCAGTTGAATTACATACCAATTAATAACATGATTAGGATCATGTATATATATTTTAAATAATAAAACATGGAAAACATTATGAGATTTAATATGCACAAGAAATGCAATCCTAGATGCAACTAGTCCTATTCTTTCAAGGTATTCAAAAGGCTTGCAATATCTTGGTGCCAACTTGGCACAATTCCAATATTTAGAGAGGTCTTCCTTGGATTCACTCTCAGATAAACATGGTATACAAATTCAAACTCTCTATGCACTCTTTTTAGATTTGGATATATCTTTCGCTTGTCCCATGCTACCTTCAATTTCTTTCTGATATCAACTATTTCTTGCTCCATTTCCTTGAGTATTTATGTCCAAGCATCATTCTATCTACTAGGTTTTCTCAACTTACTAAAATCCTACACTTTCTTCCATACATGGATTCAAATGGACCAATGCCCAATGATTCTTAATGACCATTGTTGAAATTAAATTAAACCAGATGTATGAAATCTTCCCACTTGGATGGCTTATCAATCACATAAAAACTGTGACATATATTGCAACACTTGATTTACTCTCTTTGCCTAACCATTTGTCTTAGGATGGTAGATTGTGTCAAAATTGAGTCGAGTTCCAAAATCCTTGAACAACCTTTTCCAGAAATTCGATGTGAATTTTGCATCCCTACCTAAAATGATTGCCTTAGGAAATCCATGCAACTTGAAAATTTCTTTCATGAAAATATGTGCAATGTCAATAGTATTATGCGTCGACTTGACTAGAATGAAATGTGTTGCTTTGGTCAATTTTTCCGCCACCACCATGATTGAGTCACGTTCCTGTATTTTCATTGGCGGTCCTGTGATAATATCAATAGATGTCTCTTCCCACTTCTAATCAAGTATGGACACTGTCTGCAGTAATCCCGTCAGATGCTGGTGCTCAACTTTCACTTGTTGACACTTCTAACATCTAGTTATATATTGTGTGATGTCCTTCTTCTTCAATTCCTAAAAGTATTTATTTTTCGCTGCTATCATGGTCTTTTGATAACTTGAGTGACCTTAATAAGATGTTTGATGAATCTCTTTAATTACTAGCTTCTTCAGTTATGTGATGTCTGGGATGTACACTGGTCCTTGGAATATATGAATTCCATCTTCTTCGAACTAATATCCCTCATACCTCTTGTTTAGTTCTGCTTTCCTATATCTTGTGCTTTCTTACACATACTACTTGTCTTCAATTGAAACCTTGCTAATTCACTCCTGAAAGCCATCCTTGCACAAGCTCATGGCTACAACATGAAACTTCCTTGTGAGTGGGTTAACAATCTTGTTCTCCTTACCTTTGACATGCTTGATCTCAAGATCAAATTTTCTCAGGAATTATAACCATCTAGCTTTTCAAGCATTCAAATTCAGTTTTCCAAACAAATACTTTAAACTCATATGATTAGTCCTTAACTTAAATTTTCTTCCAAGCAGGTAGTGTCTTCATGTCTTCAATGCATGCAATAAGGATATTAGCTCCAAATCATGCATCACATAATTTTTCTCATGATACTTTAAATTTTTGGACTCATAAAATATCACATTCTATTCTTACATAAGTAATCCTCCCAATCCTTCAATACATACATCTGTGCATTCCACAAAATATTGATATGGGTTTACGATCTTCAAACTAGGCATGCTAGTGAGTAGTTCCTTTAGACATTGGAAACTTTCCTCACATAATTTAAACCATGCAAGATTCACATTCTCCTCCACAATGACATGATAGGATGCACCACCTTGGAGAAATATTTGATAAATCTCTTGTAATATCCTGCTAAGCCCATAAAATATCGAACATCTGTTGGCATTCCTGGTCATAGGACGATTCATTATCACATCAATCTTCTTGAGATATACTAAAATTCCATATGCTAAAATAAGATGAACCAAGTATTGATTCTTATTATGATAAAATTCACATTTACTTAGCTTGGTGTACAAATTATGCTCCCTGAACACCTGTAACACCATTTTGAGATGATCTATGTGCTCTTCCTCATTCTTGTAATAGACGAGAATGTAATCTAGAAATACTAAGACATACTTATCCAAATACTAGTTGAACACGTTGTTCATGAGACACATGAAAGTAGATAGCACATTGGTGAGGCCAAATGGCACAACTGTGAACTCATAGTGTCCATACCATGTTCTGAAAGTTATCTTATGGATATCTTCCTCTCTTATTATGATCTAATGGTACCCTGACCTTAAGTCCATCTTGGAAAATATTATGCCTCCCTTTATCTAATCAAAGAGATTATTTATATGGGGAAATGGATACTTGTTCTTAACTTGACCTTATTAAGTTGTTTATAGTCAATACATAGTCGTAATGTTCCATCCTTCTTCTTAACAAATAACAGTGGAAAACCCCATGTGGACTGTTAGGCAACAAATTTCCAAAAGAGCATGAAAATAGTACAAACATAACATAAAGAGTAATCTATGCGTTAGTAATGAAGTATGAAGATGAATAGCAATCATATTCAAGGGGGGAAACCTCCTTACACAATATAATAAGTACACAAGACAATACAAGATACATCATTCAAATGAAAGGTATCCTTCCTATATATATGAGACAAAGAGGTACAATTACAACTAAGGGACCCAAGCCGAGATAACTAATGTAATAATACTAATGAAAATTAGCACTAATAGACCAAATACAACATTAATACTAATAGGGGTAATGTGCCCAACGTTTAGGGATTAACATGCCCCTCCCCTTCAGACAAGTGTTTTCCTCAATGCTTGGCTAGTTGTACATGCTTATGTATGAAGGACTCATCTTCCCATGTCGAATATGCAACTGGTAATTTCTTCCACTTGATGAGGTACTTAGTAATAGCCTGATTTCGTAGTTTATTTGGTCCTTGTTTCAGTAATTTGTTGAAGTTCCCATATGATTTTTCCTTGTTCAAAAATCCTTTCACTGTGATGTTCATAGGCCTGTTGTTTAATCTTGTTTTTGGACATAGCTAGGTTTTCCTTCAGTATTTGGATAACTTCTTACTGGTTTTTTATGCAATCTGCCACAACTTGAACTTTAAATTTTCCTTTTAATGGGGATGTGATAGATGGAGTATAGTACCCATAAATTCCCATAAACGAATACATTTTTTATGATGTATCGAAAGAAGTATTATATCACCATTCTGGAAAAGACAACCATTTCACCCACTATGTTTGTTTATTAGCTACAAAGCAATGAAGATAGCCTTCCATACATTTGTTCAATATCTAAGTTTTCCCATCAGGTTGAGGATGACAAGATGAACTATGAGCTAACTAGGTACCCAAAGAAGAAGATAATTCAATACAACATTTTCCATTGAAATTTGGATTTATATTGCTTATAATAATATTCGGGTTTCCATGTAACTTTTGCACTGATTCGATGAAGACCACAATTACTGTACTTGCATTAAAAGGGTGGAAAATATCTATGTAATATGATCCATACTTCATGTGTACCATTACCATTGGTGCAGAGTAAGAACTTTCGCTAGGCCTAAATATGTCAGCCTCTAATATTCTTCAACCATGTTCTCCATTTCATTATTTTGGCCATAGAGGTATTTGTAAGGTATGATGCTATAAGGAATGCTCCTTGGAATTAAGTGAATAGCATGGTCAAAATATCAAACAAGTGGAATAATTTTTGGAATATCTTTAAATACCTTGGAATGCTTATTAAGGATCCTTTGGAGATCTGGGGAAATATGAGCCTTAGATGTTTGAATATCTAGCGAGCATAATTTTTTAATTAGAGCTTGTTGCCATTTAAAAAAAAAAATTGGCATACCATTAGAGCTTATCACCTTTCTTGGTTTCCCTGTGATACCATTTAACATAAATTATTTTTCTTGCCAGGAAAATTTAATGAAAAGCTTTTGAAAATTAAAGGTAAATTTTCCCCATGATTGTAACCATTGAACCCCTAATACAACATCAACACCACCCACTGTGATAGAAATCATGGGGCTATTCAATACATATTCCCCTATATTAATATTTATATTATGTCATTTCCATGAACAATTGATAGTTCCTCCATCTGCAATCATGACTTGAAATTTTGGTGCTAGAAATATAAAGCAATTGAGATATTTGTCTACTTTATAGTGAATGAAATTATGAGTACTACCAAATTCAATCAACATTGTTACCTTTTTATTTTTGATATATCCTTAGATATTGATATTTTGAGGAGTGCTAATTCCATCCAAAGCATGACAAGATATGGTGGGAATAATCACTTCTATTTTGTCCCCTTGTGGTGGTTCTTGTTCTTTTGGTTCTTCCTCTTTGCAACCTATTCAAAATAATTTATTTTCTTTACACTTATGTCCCTCAATATACTTGCTATCAAAATTAAAGCATAGACCTTTTCCCCTTATTTCCTCTATTTGTTGAGCTGTCAGCCTTTGAGGTGGGTTTGAAGAAGGAACATCATTCTCTCTATATGTGTTGGAAGCGATATTTCTAGTATCCATCACTATATTTTTACTTTCAAACTTCCTTTCCATAATTAAATCCTTCTCCAATGATTGTGGTTGAAGAGACACATCTCATGTTGAATGTTATCCTTCAAAGTTCAAATAAAAATATTTGACAAACTATCTTTTGAAATGTTCTTCACTCTAAGGCTTAGTTTCTCAAATTGCTTGATGTGCTTTGTAACTAGATTTTTTTGTTTGAGATTTATTAACTGTGTAAAGGTGTTTTGATTAATATCCCTATAATGTTAAATCAATTCTTCTATGAATAGAGGCTAAGATATAATAGTCATTTTTACAGTCACAAATCCATTGGTAGTATACAAATTCACTAGGCTCTAAATATAATGATGCAATAGTTATATTTTTTCAAAAGTGGGCACTTAGTGTAGATCGAAGAATTGCTCCATATGGAATATCCATGTTATTGGATCATTTCCATCAAATTTTCTCATGTCAATCTTAGGAAGTTGGGTACCCCTTGGTGACCATCCCTGTTGACTTCCATTATGAGAATGCTTATTATCCTTGTCCTCCTATGTACCTTGGAACACATCATCACATGTAGGGAGATTATCCTTTGAATTTTGAATGATATTATCAATATTTTGCAAATTTTCCTCTGTATGTCCCATCAAACTATCCTCTATATTAATTAAAGTGACCACATTCACACCCCCCTTCATATTTTCCTCCATATGTCCCATCATAACTTCCAATTTGGACATTCGAAAAGATAGGATTCCATTTCATTGTACATATGAGATGAATCCTCAGGCGTTTTAAGTAGAGTGTGATTTTTTCCATTGCCTTTAGGTGGAATTTTGAACAATATAAATAGATATCACACCCTGCTGTTCACCTAAAATATATCCTTCTACTAAAAATTATTCAAATTTAGAATGACATACCTTTAACAAACCCTGATTTGAAGATTGCTTTTCTATCCAACCTTCCAACTGAGATAAATCTACAATTTTAGACCCTTTGAGTTTGAAAAATTCTTCCTGTACTACATGATATTTCCTTTCTGCAATGTCATAGGTTTTACCTAATTTTGAGGTGCCAATAAAAATATATGGAAATTATCCCAACATTTGTTATTTTTTTTCTTTTTAGAAGAGAGAACTTGTACGGATTGCCACATGTCCAATATATTAGATATGAGTCTAAAAATTATACCTATTATACTGTGGTTTGTCTTATTTTTTATGCAATAAATCTCACTCAATTTGGATCTTGCATGCTCCAGATATTCCCGATTTTCCCAGGCCACTTGTTTGAGACTAGTTAGAAACCCTAATTTCCATTGCAAATAACTCTGAATATGTAATGATTCAAGATCTGAAAATTCTAACACATATATTTGGCATGTTTCCTAGATGGGTTCCAAGCCTCTCTATCTAAAAATTTGTAGAAACAAATTTCTAGCTAAAATTCCAATATGACTCTTTTTGATGAAATCAGTCTCGAGAAAAGATCTCTAATACCAAATGTTAGGCAACACGTTTCCAAAAGATCTTGAAAAGAGAATAAATATAACATAAAGAGTAATACATGCTTTAATAATGAAGAACATAATGAATAGAAATCCTCTTCGAGAAGGAAACCTCCTTATACAATGTACTAAGTACATAAGACAAGACACAATACATGATTCAAACACTCTAACATTTGGACCCAAAATCCGATGATGCTTCATCAGATATTTGACTAAATTTCACTGACTATCCGGTGAACACAAAATTTATTTGGTCGTTGATGGAATTTTTTTAGTAAATCTGACGAAATTTTATCCATTGGATATCCTACAAATGAACATCAGGTATAAGACGGTCGTAAGAACACTAAAAATTTGGTGAAAACCGACACATATCCATTACAAATTCTTGACTATACGTCGTAAGTGTTAACTCCAGAGTTTCGTCGAGTTTAACTCCGGTTTTTTTTTATACAATTTTATCTAGAATACTTAACTAGAATGATTCATCTGACATGGTTTATCATTGGTAGTAAGAGTTGGATTTATGACGAGATTTCTTAGAATCCATCAAGAGTGTCTATCAAATTTTTGATGACATTCCGTACTATTAAAAAAACATAATTATTAGTGGGTGGTCTTGTTGAATGATCATGGTGTTGAGCTTGTCTTGTAGTCCATTAGAGGAATTTTGGGGTCTAAAATGGGCCTTATAAGAAAACGAGCCAACAATAAATTCTTGTGAGTTGGAATTCAAGAACCAATAGAATTTCAATAAAATGAGTCAACCATAATGNATAAAATTTTTGTTCGTATTTTCAACATATCTCGCTATGTTTTTACTCAAATTTTGAGCAGGAGGTGTCATTGGATGCGGAATTAAATTCCGCATCCAACGAGTACCCACACTGCATGCTTTTGACAGACCTCGCTACCCCAAAAACAAGAAATACCTGAAAAAATGTGATGATGACATCATCATCATCATCACATTTTTTTAGGTAATTCTTTTTTTGGGGGTAGTGGGGTCTGTCAAAAGCATGCAGTGTGGGTACTCGTTGGACGCAAAATTTAATCTCGCATCCAATGAGTTCTCCTACTTGAAATTTGAGTAAAAACACTAGGAGAGATTTCGAAAATACGAACAAAAATAGTAGTTTTATTTTTCCTCCAAAATTAATAAATATTATTGTATTATTTTATTATTTTCTTTAGGAGGCCCATTTTAGATCTCAAATTTCCTCTAATTTCAATGAAAATTGATTGAGAATTGGACTTAAATCCATTGCAATGAAAAATAATATATGATTCTCATTCATTGATAAATATAACAAAATATTGATTAATGAATCGTAATCATATATTACTTTTCATTGCAATGGATTTAAGTCCAATTCTTAATTATTTTTCATTGAAAGGAATACATTACAATCTCATTGTCATGATCTTTCAACAAAGTTTGGAACTTTTATGCAATCTAATTATTGTCAAAAATAGAGGAGACAATGTAAACATCACGACATAGTTGGTTTTCTGAAAGGAAAACCCAGTTTCTATTAGATGTAGAAACTTGCATCTTGTAAGATAAAGTCAAAATTTACATCATAGTCTCATAAAGTCCTCATCATATTCAAATGATCAAAATATAAAAAAATGTAACAAAACTTGGTAAAAATGAGCTGAAAATAAAGCTCACAAAACCTCCAAATATATCAAAAGTATCAAACATATAACATATATAGAAATAATCCAAAATATAACTGATGTATGACATCTAAAAATAGATTCAATGTCCCCTTTCTAAGTAAAGATCTGTCTTGAAATTCTTCAAATTTTGGGACACCAAAATCCTCATCAACCTCCTTCTTAGATAAGTTGTCTATTACATAGTATAAGTTCTCCCAAAACACATGATGGGAAGGGAAATATATGAAAGAGTCCCTTAGTCTTTTAACATTTTGCATATAGTAAGAAATGTATACCACCTGTAAGTGTGAATGATTCAAAATACAGTCCACAAAACATTTGGAATATCGATAAATGTGAATCTTTGCACAACCCTGAATAGCAGACAAATATAGCAAACCTTGAGCATGCCAACAACTCTACGCTTATATTATTCCCACTGCCCCCGCCAAGCCAACATCTAAAGAAATGTGTAGAAGATAATTTTAAGTAAAAAACCACAACAACAAGAGTTCTCCACAGTTGCACTATCAAAATAACCAATATGAAAGGAAGCATTGAATTCTGGAAAATGTACATTCCTCTTTCTACATAGCACCGTGAATCAAAGGCCCATGTTCCTTATAGAAAGAAACATATATAATGGCAAGATAATCTACTGAAAAGATTTTGTCTTCAAAAATCCTTTTGTTTCTTCCATTCCAAATCTACCAAGCTATAAAAATGGGAAAAGTATTAAAAGTTGTATAATCCCAACTAAGCCAAATTGTCTCAAAAGTGATACATGTATACTAAAAATCACACTGAATTAACTCAAAGGAAGAATTCCAAACAACTTGAGCAAAATGGAAATGCCAAAATAGCTTGGTTTTGAAATCTTGGCCTATGAAAGACATAAATGAAGGAAACTATAGACACCATTCGACATATATGGTATCATTCATTCAACATATGTAGATTATATTGATTATCAGAACGATGCTGCTAAACAAGTGATGGATTATGCAAAAATCTAATCAATGGTGCATCCATTTATTCCAGAGACTTCAATCTTGCAACTACTTTGACATGCTTTTCTATCACGTCTGCAAAAGCGAAGAAAAATGAAGCATTGAACATGAGTGGTAATCATGGTTGCAAGATTCAAATATGATTATGAAGATCCAAATTAGAATAAGGCATGTCTACTTTGAGAATTTAATGGGTTCTTAATCATCAAGTGTGAGAAAACATGAGACATTAGGATTCTAATTCTTAGGATATTTTTAGTACTTTTCCCAAATAAATCAACCCAACATAAGCCCCTTTCCTTGGATGAAAAATTTAACATGTTCTAGATCAAGCTTGGCATTATTAATTGTGTGTTGTCATTGATGGCAACATGAATGACAAACTTGTCAGTCTTCTTGATTGGAGGAAGTTGCACACTAGTCAGACATTCAGAGTAGGCATCAAGAAGTTGAGAAGGTGAACATGTTGGTAAAAAGGTGACCATAAATGTAGCATAATTGAATCCAATGTTAGATTCAATCTATGATGCTTGATGACATGGATGGAAGCATAAAAATATTAGATTTGCATACCTTAAAGCCCCTAAGAAAATTGCAGAGGAGGATAACTTTGGTACAAGGGTCTGTATCATGGCCCAAGGAATCCATGTGTGAAATTTGAGCACAAACCAATTAAACATGCTCTCTTGGCATGCGTTTTACTGATCTAGGCATGCATTTTCCGAAGATGATTGTCAAAAGGTAGAATTGGGTCAGTTGAAGCCTTTGGTATACATATTTCTTGAACACAGAGGACATATGGAATTAGAAATACATTTATTGATTAGGTAATTACATGTATGAAGCTTATTCGATCCCTTGGCATGCATTCTTGAGCCCTTAGTGTGCATTTTAATGACCTAGGAGTGCATTTCCTAAAAATATACAAAAATATCATTTTGGCATATTCAAATATGAATACAATTTTGTACTAAAATATTACGTTATATAAAACAATTGTTGGTGGAAAAAAGAAGTACTTAATTAATGGACACCTTGCACAACCATCGCATGTCCAAAACCTTTTCCATTATGTCTATCTCAATGTAAACAATCCACATTTTATAGTTATGCAAGAATATATTACTAAATTTCTCAAATTGAAGCCTCCAAATTTTTTGTCAATGCTTAAGGAGGCAACAAGGACAAAAGTGTATGAAATGAAAAAGGAAGACGCTTTGAAAACACTTGAAAATAAACAAACCAAAGTGAACAAGATAGATAATGTGTTGGTTCAAAGGATTCTACCTTCTCTAGATAATTTGAGGAAGGAGTGGGCTTAGTATATGAAATCTGACAATGGTAATGATGTACTTGATCAACTTAAGATGTTTTTCCTTGCTTATGAATTTGTACAAGCATAGAAAGTGAAGGAAGCTGCTATGATTGGGGTTGAGCAAATGAAATCAAATATTCTACAACTTAAGAGAAATATGGAACAATTAAAAATAGAAATAGATGAGATTTCCCCCTATCCTTAGGCACAACATGTGATCATAGGCTAAATGCAAAGAGCTAAGGGTAAGCAGCGAATGACTGTTGATCATTTAAAAGGTCAAAAACAGAGATGCGAAGTGTGTGCCGAAATGAAAGTGTTAATGGGTAGCATCGGGATAATAAAAAAGTTGATGGTCATATCAATGGATAAGATTCATAACTCCTCAACAAACAACATGATAGATGTTTTTGGTCACAGAGAAGTTGTATACGACAAAAGGGGCACACGTGCTCGAAGCTGATTGACAAATCCTCCATAAAAAGGTTTTGTCAAACCGCCTTCGACCAAGGAGTTGTGGTTTTGGGAAAACCACCAGTTTTTGTAGAAACCATCGACGAAAAATGACCCTACCACGATGAAGTGATGTAATCTACATAAAATTAGATTTTAACACTTGTCAAGGGGGTCCCGACCGTAGACACCATCAGTAAAAAGGATGCCAAACAAGTGCACACAATTGTGAATGCTTTCAAATTGCAAACATATAAAATAAATAGAGGAAAGACCCAAAGTTAAAAATCCTTTAAAGAAACCAAACGTTGTCCCAGTGCACCTACCCAACCAACAACATAATTGAACCTCTGTGTCAATTTCAACTAGCACTCAAGTTTTTTCTGACACAACCCAGAAAATCACCGAGTGATAAGAAAATCTATGATGCTTGATGACACTACTGAAAGTATAAAAATATTGTCTTTGTAGACTATAAATACCTCTAATAAAAATCCAGAGGAGGATAAATTTGGTAAAAGGGTTAGTATAATGGCCCAAGGAGTCCATATGTCAAATTTGAGCACAAACCAATCAAATATGTGCTCTTGATGTGCATTTTACTGACCTAGGCATGCATTTTCTAAAGATGACTATCAAAAGACAGAATTTGGTTAGTTGAAACCTTTGCCGTGCTTTTTTCTTGAACAAAGTGGGCATCTAGAATTGGAAATACATTGCTTGAGTAGAGACTTACATGTATGAAGCTGATCCGAGCCCTTGGCATGCATTCTTGAGCCCTTGGTGTGCATTTTGATGACCTGGGAGTGCATTTCCTAAAAATATACAAAAAAATTAGTTTGGAAGATTCAAATATGAATATTATTTTGTACTGAAATTCTACGTAAACTAAAAATAAATTTTGGTGGCAAAAATAGTACTTAATTAAAGTCCACCTTGCACAACCATCGCATGTCCATAGCATTTTTCATTATGTCCAGCTTAATGTAAACAATCAACATTTTCTCATTATGTAAGGATGCATTACTAAATTTCTCAACTTGAAGCCTCCAGACATTTTTTCAATGCTTGAGGAGGAAGTAGGGACAAGAATGTATGCAAATGCTATGAAAAAGCTTGAAAATGAGCAGACCAAAGTGAACGAGATAGATAATGTGTTGGTTCAAGGGATTCTATCGGCTCTTGAGGATTTGAGGAAAGAGTGGGCTCAATATATGCAATTGAGAAATGGTAATGTGTACTTGATTGACTTAAGAGGTTTTTCCTTTCTTATGAATTTGTACAAGCAAAGAAATTGAAGGAAGTTGCTATGAGTGAGTCTTAGAAAATGAAATAAAATATTCCACAACTTAAGAGAAATATGGAACAATTACTAATATAAATAGTTGAGAGTGGCCCCTAGCCTTTGGTGTAGCATGTGATCAGATGCTAAACTCAAGGCTCTAATGGTAAGTAATGGATAACTGTTGATTGTATAAAATATCAGCAAGGGAGATGCGAAGCACGCGCTGAAATGACAAAGTGTTAACAAATAACGTGAGGATAATAAAAAAGTTGATGGTCAGATCAACGAATGATGTTAATAAATCCTTGAAAAATAGCATGAAAAATATTTTGGGTTGTGGAGGAGTTGTATACGATAAAAGGTTGACGCATGCTCGAAGCTGATTGAAAACTCTTCCACTTTTTTTTTGTCAAACAGTCTCCAACCAAGGAGTTGTGGTTTGGGGAAAAACACCAGTTTTTGTCGAAACCGTCAACAACAAAGGACCTCACCGTGATGAAGTGATGTAATCTACATCAAATCATATTTTGACACATTTTAAGGGGGTCCTAATCATATACACCGTGGAAAAAAAAGATTCCAAACAAGTGTGCATAGTTGTGGATGCTTTAAAATTTAAAATATATAAAATCACTAAAGGAAATCCCAAAAGTTAACATTCCTTTGAATAAACCAAATATCGTGCTAGCGCACCTGCCCAACCAACACTAGAATTGAAACTCTGCATCAATTTCAACCAACACCCATGTTTTTCTGATACAGCCCAGAAAATCGTCAAGTGATAACAAAATCTATGATGGTTGATCACATGGTTGGAAGCATAAAAATATTAGCTTTGCAGGGCTTAAATCCCTGTAAGAAAATTGTAGAGGAGGATAATTTGGTACAAGGGTCTGTATCATGGCCCAAGGGTCTGTATACTTTTGGTTCAAGGGTCTGAACCATGGAAAAAGCATATAAAAAGGGAAAGTAAAGAAGGAAACATGCTATATCGACATAAAGTATGCACACAGACAATATGAAAGAATTCAAACCAATTTCTATTATTACTTATACTCCATGAAGGTTGGTTCATTGTTACAATAATGTACATGTTTATATAGAATGATGAGACGTTTGGGTGACTACCTGTTACATTCAGTTACAAGAAGTTATAACGATTCAAAATTTCCACTATCGCATACGACTAGAAGACAAAGACATTCTGTCGATGTTCGACAGGTTCCTGCAAGGCATGTCAAGATGTTGTATGTCGAGCATGAAACTTGTCGAGGTTTTTCGAGGTCGATTGTGTCAAGGCTTAGACTTGTTGAAGCTGATGTTGAACCTATCGAAGCATTCAAAGTAGTTGAAGCAGTCGAAGTGCTAGACTTTGTTGAATTTCAACAACATGCCAACTGCTGGTTGGATCAATGAGGCATGGAAATCCTATTATCCCTCCGACAGAACACTGCTACCCATATCACAGATCATATCCATGAGAGGCGTGGTTATCATAACTTGTATAAAATCTAGTTAGATGATTGTATTTTCCTGTATTGGTTCTTAAAACTGTAATAACCCAAAATTTCATAGCACATGTAATAACCCAAAATTTCATAAAAATTCAAATTTTTTAAAGTGACATAAAATGTCTTAAATCGCAGTTTAGTAACTGCTAGTGGTTAGCGGAAAATGAAACAGTTTAACAAATTTTAAGGATTAGTTTTCAAATACAGAAAAACTAATACAACTTTAATTTTTATAAGTTATAGAAAGAGGACTTGCATTTAGTTGCTGCTAGCTGTACTGATGATTTAATTTTTTCAAGTAGGTGAGAAACCATGTTTGAAATTGGGGCTTACTTAGCGTTCTGATCACTCAAATGGACTGCTAGTTCTTACAGGTTTAGCAGGTAAGCGTATGATCAAGTAGGAGTTTATTTTAAATTATGTTGAGAAGTACTTCTTTAGCATGTTAATGATTCTAGTGTATAAATTGATTATTAAGCTGCAAGTCTTTGATGAGGTAAGGTAAATTCCTTTCGTTGTTTTGGATCTATGACAATATTTATATTTAAGCCATAATGACTTTTATCCTTAACATAATTAATGCTATTTACAAGAATGAGTTCTTCCAAGGTTTCTTTCTGTCGTAAGATGATTATCTTTTATAAATGATAGTACCTAGTCAATTATAGATTTCCTTAGTGAGCATAGAGCTTATAATCTTGGTGTTTCATTACTCTGACTGTTTCATGATCTTACTGTTATTCTATGTTTATAACTCAAGTGTACTGCTCTTTAAGTATGAACACAACCTTCTGTTTTTCGTTGGTAAAGTTTACAATGAGTTATTAGTTTTTTTATTATGAGAAACTCTTGCAATAAGGTTTGTCTTCAGTCTCCTTGAAGACTCCTTCATTTATCAGCATCGAGTTTTTATGTGGATAAGTTAAAGGCTTTTCCAGTTTATAAAATAAATCATAATAACATTATATCAATACTCTATTTTTCCTTTACTAGCCATGAAACAATACCAAACTTGTTTGATTTGTTGCAATTATGATTATCTTCTTACACAGCTAGTATACAAGCTGTATTCTTAATCTCTAGATTATAACCATGATACAAGTGTTATTTCCAATATTACAAAACTATGTTGACTTATGATCTAACAATATCAAGCTATACCCATCATCCTAACTTATAACCTAAGCTAGTTGTATCTACCTATCAACTAATATATGTAATCGAAACTAATGGCAATATACATTATAATATTTTCTCCTATAATATACTAATTCCAAGGCATGGTATAATATTATTGATGGCAAAGTTGACATGATGAGAAATCATATGAAATATTATAATATGGTCGATAGCATGATTTGTATTATTGGCAATGATATGTTTTATAATCGAATGTGTAGCGTTGACAATAGAACTCGACCCGCACTTGGTTAAATTTTTGGAAGGGCACGTGGACAAGCCTCCTCCATGCGTTGGTTGACTTAAAATGAATGAAACCCTACTCCTTTTCATTTTTCTCCGAGGGTTTATTCTCCTGCAGGCTGCGGTGTGAGTCCTTGCGGCCATGGGAGGCCTGCAACTTCCTTAAACTTTGGTGCTATAGCCTGTGTTACTGTGCAACGTGGTTTATGGTATCGTAGTTTATGTTTCGATTTCTCATGTGAGTAAGGAAAACACTGTGTGAGTGGTTAGAGGATTCTTCAAGTGGCTCGAAGCCTGTAACTGGTTTTACCCTTGTGTCTGTTTGTTCTTTTCCTTGGCATCATGGAGCTTGAGACTGTCTCTCTGCTGTCTCTGTCGCAGAGTTGGCTTAAGGGTTTCCTTGGTTTAGTGCATTCGAGCTGGGTGACTGTTTCTTCTCAGCTCCAATTTCTTCTTGTTCACAGGTATACACTTTTACCTTGCCTGAAATTCCTTTTGTCAAATTATTTACTAAGTTAGGGTTTTAGTAATTTATGACTCAGAGTTTTAAATATTGTTTGGATTATAATCTTGCAGGCTCCTGCTAACAGCTCCAAGCTTTGTGTGGAATGAAAGCTCGTGCATTTGATAACTTCATTGGCTTCGAACTGGTAAGCCCCGGTCTCGTCGTGGGTTCTCCCTGCTTGCAGTTTGGGTTGTTGGATGAAGGTTCCTATGGTTGGAAATATGGCTTCGGATTCTCTGTTGGTTAAGATATTTAGTTTGTTGATTAATACCCATGTTTTATTTGAAAACCCTTGTGATACTTTGCTGGGTAACATAGGCTCTTGAAGCCGTGATATATAAGTGGTTTTGGTTAAGCAGTTTCAGCCTTATGGCTTAATGATGTAATGCTGTCGTTTAAGATTATAAAGAACCTCCTTTATGCTCAGAGATGTTAAGTGACCTCTGTCTCATTTGCTTCAATTTTTCTTTTACATTTGAACTTCAAGAAAATGAAGACTGTGAACTGGGTTTTACTTATCTTGTCAGTAATGTATTTTATTTATAGTTAATATAAAAGACTTATGTATATTTGGTTTATTTAGCAAGCTTGGGTTTCGACCCATCGATTCTACAGGCTATAAGCCTACCTTTGATTAAGGATTTATATTGCAAATGGTTAATAATTACTGGTTTAATTTGCTCGGGATTTACATATGTATTTTATTTATTAGTACTCTGTAATTATAATTATTTTAAAGCACTGTTGTGAAATAATAATTTAAATTCTAGGACTCTGCTTTGAACATGCTGTTTAAACCTATAGTTTAAAATAAATCCTTGTTTCTATTTACAACATTAATAACTCTGTTTTCAAAATAGGATAAGGAAAGATTATATGACTTACAGTTATAAGTATGATGCTAACTCTGTAAGACAATAAGAAATCCTAAACAGTTCTACTTCTAAATCTTAGTTAATAAATACTTATGGTTTAGTATAGCATACTCGAAACTAGGGTAATGTTGACTTTCAGTAATTTTTGTAAAATAAAAGGATTATAAAAGAATCCTTAGGTCCTGGATAAGACACACTCTAGTCTGTAAAGTTAATATTTATAAACTGTTTTAATATTTCCTTTTTACATGTTTTCTTAAATATTACTTGGTTACTTTACTTCTGTTAACTATAATATCTTGTATTTTATCAGTATACTAATACTGGAAATAATCATATTTACTATTTTCTTTTATACCTATGTTTCTATTTAGTTGGCTGAAGTAAATAAGTGCAGACAAAACATAGCACTGCTATTTAGTGAAATTCATAAACATTGAAGTAAAATATATCTACTGTTTACATTCCAATAAAAGAATCATTTCATTTACCTAAGAAATCCAACTGTGCTAGAGTATGACCTGAGTTCAGGTGTGGAAAAACACAACTTGGAGATTGTAATTCTATATGTTTCACTATTTACATAATCATTTCCATTTCTACTATAATCTATAATTTTACTGAACCTAACATTACACAGTTACCTTTCATTCATAAACCCTAAACACTAACATGCTTGTAGTAGATAAACTAAGAATTATTTAACTAAAGACAAATAAAGAAAATAGAACCTATTGAGGACAAGACGACAACAGCGTAAGGAGGCTGTTCCTCCCAACCAAATTCATGGAGAGCATTCAGACAACGCTTCCTTAGGACCCTCGAGCTTGTTCCTGGTCTTCTTGGCTGAGAACTGGGTGGAGAATGCAACTGTATGACCTCTGTCATTTGACTGGTCCAATTACCTCAGTAATAAAAATCTGCTCTCAGTAGTATGATCTTCAGCTTAGAAGCTGCAACTAGATCAATCTTAGCAGTTATCCCCTCAAACACACTCCAAACTCCCCTCCATTGAATTTATCTTGAGTAAATTCATTCACCATGAATGATCACTTCTCCAGAATGAGCAGCCTTAGCTCCCTTCAATGGGAAATTTTATAGAGATGCCTAGGTCTTCTGGGTCAGTTTTCATTAAATGAGCCACCTACTATGATTCCACTTTCTTGGAGAATCATGACCACAAATATAGGAAAGTTTCCACCTGCAACAGTTGGAAGTGGTTTGAGGATGTTGCCACTTGTCAGTTTGCTCTCCACCCAGTCTCCTCCACCAATTAACCAGTAAACACTCTTTTAACAGCTTCCTTAAGTTGTTGTCTCCTCATTTATTTATTTATAAATAAAATATTCTAAATTTACATTAAATATTCTTGACCCCGCTGGGTCATCAATTACAACTTAGCATAAAATTTAACACAATGTTCCTCAAACATGATAAAATTGTTTTTGCAAATTGGGGCATGTGACATACACACCCCCTTAAATTATAACATCATCCTCGGTGTTATTTATTCCTCATCCTCAGAGTTCCCCTGAAATAGAATTGGATATGCATCCTGCATATGACTTTCCAATTCCCAGTTGGCTTCCTCTGGACTAAGGTGCTTCCATTGCACCTTCGCTTGACCAATGGTGTGGTTCCGAAATGAGATCTGCCTCCGCTCGAGGATATAGTTCGGTTCCACCAGAAAATCTCCTTCGGGTTCCACCTGCACATCATTCCAGTTAATAACATGAGTAGCATCATGCACATATTTATTTAATACAGAAATTTGAAAAACATTGTGAACTCTTAAATTTGGTGGTAAAGCTAACTGATAGGCTACTTGTCCGATCCTGGACAGTATTTCAAAAGGACCACAATAACGAGGTGCTAGTTTGGCACAACTACCCAACCTTAGAGAACTATTTTTGGGTCTCACCTTAATGAAAACATGTTGACCTACCTGGAACTCCTTTGGAGTTCGTTTAAGGTCTGCTTCACTTTTCTGTTGATCTTGCGCAATTTTCAGATTACCTTGTACCTGCTTTACAATTACTTCCATTTATTTCAATAATTCAGGTGCTAATACTAACCTGTCCACCAGATTACTTCAAGAGATAGGAGTGTTACATTTCCTTCCATATAGAATTTCGAAAGGACTATATCTAGCTGAAGCTTTATAATTATTATTGTAAGCAAATTCTACCAGGTGTAAATAATCTTCCCATTTACCTGACTGTTCCTTTACATACATTCTTAGTGAATCTTCCAGTACTTGATTTACTCTTTCATTCTGTCCATCAGTTTGAGGATGGAAGGAGGTACTAAAATTTAACGTGGTATTTAATCCTTTAAACAAAGATCTCCAAAAGTTACCTATAAATTTAGGGTCTTGGTATGAAATTATGACCTTCGGTATCCCATGGAGTTGAAAATTTTGCTTTAAGAAAATATCATCTATATTTGCAGCTTTATAAGTAGTTTTTACAGGTAAAAAATGGGCTGCTTTACTCAATTTGTCAACCACTACCATTATGGAGTCATTTAAGTTTTGATTTTTAGGCAGTCCAGTAACAAAATCAAGGCTAATTATCTCCCATTTCCAGCTAGGAATAGGAAAAGGATGAAGTAGCCTAGCTGGATGATGATGTTCAATTTTTACTTACTGACATTCAAAGCATCTAGCAATATATTCTGCCAGTTCAGTCTTCATGTTTGGCCAGAAATAATCTTTTCTTAGCATGGTTATAGTTTTCTGATAACCCGGATGGCCCGAATAAGGAGTTTTATGGATTTCGTCTAAAATTAATAACTTAATCTTAGGTACATTAGGTACATATATTCTATCTTTATACAGTAATAATCCTTTTTCATTCAAGTTGTACCTTGTACTTAGACTTTCTATTGGATTTTATTTTGCTTTTGCTTGTACCTTTAGGTAATTTTCATCTTGTTTTATCCCTGCTTTAAGCTGTTCTTCCAAATTTGTTGTATAAGTGCTGATAGCTGCTGTAAAATTCAGCTTTGCATTTCTACTTAATGCATCAACAACTTTATTTTCTTTCCCTTTGATGTGTTGAATTTCGAAATCATATTCACTTAGAAAAGCTGGCCACCTAGATTGCCTAGCATTCAGGTTAGGTTGATCTAACAGATATTTTAATCCCTTATTATCCGTCATTAAGATAAATTTTCTTCCAATTAGATGATGACGCCACATCTTTAAAGCATGTATGACATCAGCTAACTCCAAGTCATAGGTTGCATAATTATTTTCATGAATATTCAATTTCCTAGACTCATAAGCAATGACATGTCCTTCCTGATTCAATACTCCACCTAAACCGTCATCGCAAGCGTCAGTACATACTATAAAATATTTATTTGGATCAGCAATTCTTAAAATTGGTGCACTAGTTAATAAGGTTTTAACTTTTTAAAAATATCTTCGCACTTCTGATTCCAATCAAATTTCTTTCCCTTTTTCTGCAAAGAGGTTATCGGATTTGTGATTCTCGAAAACCCTTCGATGAACCTCCGGTAATAACCGGTAATCCCCATGAATGATCGGACATCAGTTACGTCTTTAGGAACTGGCCAATCTTCGTTTTCCTTTATCTTTTTGGGATCCACTGAAATTCCTTATTTAGTCACCACATGACCTAAGTACTGGATTTTATCCTTAAAGAAGTCGCATTTACTAAACTTCGTAAAGAGTTGATGTTCTCGCAACTCTTGCAAGACAATTTTTAAATGTTCTTTATGTTCTTCTTAAGATTTCGAATAAATTAATATGTCGTCAATAAAAATGACCACAAATGTATCTAGATATTTGTGCATTACATTATTCATTAGACACATAAAAACAGCTGGAGTGTTAGTAAGCCCGAATGACATGACGACAAACTTGTAATGTCCATATCAAGTCCTAAAAGCTGTTTTAAAGACGTCTTCATCTTTAATTCTGACTTGGTGATATCAAGACCGCAAGTCAATCTTTGAAAATACCGTGGCTCCACGTAGTTGATCAAACAGATCATCTATGCGAGGTAACGGGTATCTGTTCTTGATAGTCATCTTATTTAATTAGCGATAATCTATGTATAGTCGTAGAGTTCCATCCTTTTTCTTAACAAAGATGATGGGTGCCCCCCAGGGAGACACACTGGGTCGAATGTAATTCTTGTCAATAAGTTCTTTTAACTATGACTTAAGTTCATTTAATTCAAGTATATTCATCCGATAAGGGGCTTTTAAGCCGGGCACTGTACCAGGTACCAGCTCAATGGTAAAATCTAATTCCCTCTTCGGAGGCAGTCCTGGAATTTATTCCAGAAATACATCTGCATATTCATTTAGAACTGGTATATCCTCCAATTTTAATTTATCTATGTTGTTTAGATTTTCTTCATTGGTTACTGTTACTGCATAAGCCTTACAACCTTTCCTAACAGCTCTCTTAAGCTGTAGAGTAGAAATCTGCCTTACGATTGTTTTCCTAGGGATTCCCTTTACACTTATTAATTTTCCAACATTATTTATACAAGTAAAGGTTTTATCAAAGCAATTCAAGACCACCCTATGCTGCTCTAACCAATCCATACCAATTAATATGTCATATGAACCTAAAGGTAGTACATTGAGCTTCACAAAAGTTTCAAATTGATCCATAGTTACTGCACAATTCTTTACAAAGCTAATTACATTTCTCTTTGCACCAGTAGCTAACTGAACTAACCAACAACTTGCAAACTTTTCAACTGGAAGTTTACACTTTTCTACCAAGTTAGGAGAAATATATCTTAAACTAGCTCCTGGATCAGTTAAAATAGATATGGGTGTTTGATTTATCTTACCTTCTACTTCCACCATGGAAGTTTGATAGTCTGCTTGTCGATTCTCCAAAGCTGCATTGATCCTGGGCATATGTTGTAAAGGAAAGTGTCCTATGGCTAGGGTTTAAGAGGCCATCAATGTACTGGGGTTGAAAGGTGGATGCAAATAGTTCTGCAAGTAAATACAAGCAAGATCAGAGATTAGAATGGTCCACACCTGATTAACTGAAGGCTGGTCCAAGCTT
>LPNX010094422.1:65292-88326 GCA_001517045.1 Pseudotsuga menziesii
CCCCCTCATGGACCTCCCTACCTCTATTTATATGCTTAAGGAAGAGTTAGGGGTGAAGACAAAGTATTTACAATTGAAGGAGTCAGTTGCATAACTACCGAAACTACCCGAAATTCAAAAGACGTGTTTTTGACATATTTAAGATGCGTATGCTGGTTGCTGAATACAACAGTCGCATACACAAAAAATACACGTGGGTTTCTAGTACAGAAAGTCACGTATGCATAGCAACTCACGTACATACGCGGGTATTATAGAGAGCAACTCATGTACATACGCGGGTTTCCTTAAGGGCAAGTCGTGTATAGACAAAAAAACTCATTTTTAAGGTATTTCTGGGAATTTTCAGACTTTGGTGTCTTCTAGAAAGTTTTAGCTAACAGAAATATATTTCCAATGGTGTAGAGATGAGGTTAAATGAAGTTACAAAACTCAAGATATAGGTCCTCCAAGTTAGGTGTTTTTTCAGTGACTTTCATGAAGTGTCGTCATGTAAGTGTCGACATGCGACGAAATCATGGGAAAGTGGTCACAGGAAGAGATGTGTCATTTTCAGCTATAACATATGCCCCCTAATGTGTGAGGTTAGAGGGGAAGACGATAGCCAAAATACATTATAGAGGAAACAACTGAGTATGGAGAGAGAAGAGAATCCAAGATTGAAAGGCTCGAACAAAGGTACCTGTAAGAGAGATAAATGTCAGAAAAACTGATCTCTGGGACATACACGTCCATATACAAAACATCGCCATAAAGAGATAGGCAGATCCAACATATGTATAACTGATGAAACTATCATGGTCGCTCAATATGCAAAAAGGCGCCATATCAAATCTAAAGGAGCCATGGCCACAAATGAACAAGGTGGATCCATGCTCAACAATCGATCATAGCCACAAAAATACAAGGTGGATCTATGTCTCAGCAAAATGTCATATAAAGTGTAACAAGGTCTTGCGCAGCTTGGGCAATAGCAAAATGACGATGCTACTGTCGGGCCAAGGTCTTCAATCCAAACCACCCAAAAAATGTACGAATCCTAACCATGTAGATAAAGAGAGTTGAAGTCGAACATGGAGGAAACCGTTTGATTACCAGTCAATAATGAGAACAATTAAAAAACGCGAGGGAAACCACCATTAATGAAAATGGTCCCCAAGGCACCTAGTACATTCTAACAAGTGTGATTACAAGGACTTGAAGTCGAACACTTGAAGAATCCATCGAGTAGGAGACATTAAGGTATTCCCACTACCCAATAGTGAGGGAAATTGCCACTGATGACTACAATCCCCAAGGTACTGTCATAAAACTCTAAATATCATTCCCAGAGCAAAAGGTGTTGCAGTAGATAGGAAGAGATCCGTTGGAAGGAAGGCATTAAGGCATCCTTCATCATCCAACATGAGGTAAGTCAAAGACTAATTGGATCTGGAATTGGTACTGAATTTCACGACAAGGAACGCCGAAGACATGATGTAATGAACTGATACCAGGGAATGGCCGACACAAAAGGTCAAGGCAACTACAGAATGGCCGACAAAGGTTTAATCCTTAAATAGTGAGCACGACACAAAAGTGGCTTAGGAAGCTTTTGACACAAAAGGACCAACGAAACAAATCTACAATGTAGGAGACATTGACAGATTCCCCATATAATTGGAAAAGAAACCAACTAGAAGAGTAAAAACTCTGAATCGGGATAAGATAAAAAAACTAGGACCCAACTGTTGATAGACTCAAAACTAGTGCTTTGTTCAAGGAAACAAGACTTGCTGCCATGATGTAAAAAACATGTGAATGAACTTCCCTTCCCCTCTTTCTTGTAAAGGTTTAACGAGTCCAAGAAAGCAAACTTGGGACCATCTTCATTTTTGGCAAGCTCGAAGAAAAGAAAGAAGAATGCTTGATAAAGCACTGATTCATGGATTTTACGAGCCCGAACTAGTACATGCTCGACGGTGTTTTCATAGTTTAGAGAGTCTGAAAACTCCAAAGAAGACTCCAGGGGGGTGCTTTTTCGTACAATTTAGTCTCCTAAGGCCGAAAAAGTATAAAACATACCAAAGAAGAACTCTCTTAACTTCTGAAGAAGAAAAGGCGCACCTTTTTCGTACTTAGTCAGGAAGGTCCGAAAAAGGTTAAATTACCACCTACCCAACGCTCCTTCAAAAATAGCATATATCCTGAGTTTTACGAGTGTGAAGGAAGGCAAGATCACCTGGAAATATCCATTTGATTACGAGAAATGGGGCTTACAACAATAAACTCGATGCTTTGTTCTTTAGGGTTTAATGAGCATGACAAAGATATAAAATACACTCGAAATCTTTTTCATATTTTGGTCCAGAGCACGAAAAAGAGAAAAGTAAGCTCATACCGGGGGTTCCTTTTCCGTCAATTGAGTCCCTCAGGTTCGAAAAAGTGATAAACCTATGCCTGAGAATACTCTTCTCAATTCAAATAGAAAAGAGAGTGTTCCTTTCTCGTATTATTCCACATGGTCCGAGAAAGAGATAACCTACCACCAATGTGAATGCCCGTTCACATATTCTTAATGAGCCTGAATGGACAAGTTTACTCGGCAGTCAAGTCTATTTTGAGGAGTTAGACTTGGGCCTAAAGAAACTCAATATCTTTCTCATGAAGTTTTAACGAGTCCGAAAAAGTCAACTTGCGACCTCCTTACTGTTTTTAACGAGCTCGAAGGAGAGCAAAAAGAATGCTCTAAATGCGAGGAGATGAGTGTCATAGACAGGCGAAACTAGTTCCAAGAGCAAGGAACAAACCTATGCATAATGCAAGGAAAGCGAGCAAGATAAGGACACTCGGGGAACATCTCCTCAAGGTAAAAGGTGTCAAGTTTCAAAGGAAAAATGATACAAGGCTTAGCGATGATGAGAACAAAGATGAGGGCTTATACAACGAGCTAAAAGCATGGAAGCCGGCATCAGGCTCAAAAGCACGAGTAGGATACATGAAAATGAAATTACAATTTGAAGCACAAGGCGAGGATAGTAAACAGTTGTGAATCCAACTACAAATCCTGTCTCCAAGAAACAACAACATTAGGATCATATTCAGAAGAAAAGATCTGATGCAGGTCACTTTGGCAGAAACACATGCGACTTTGCTATCTTCTACAAAAGGTAAAGTCAAGGCAGAATCGAACGAAGAAGATTCTATAGAACCAAGGCTCGAGGGTTTATAATCAGTAAGATTAACCTCAAAAGGAGAGCAAAAATCAACATGATAAATAGAGTTTACAAGAGCAAACTCAATATCACAGGAGTTGAAAAATTCATAAGAAAGATCAAACTCATCAGGGTCACTGACTTGCTGTTCAAAGGAAGAGTCAAAAGACTCAACGAGACCAACATAAGAAGAAAGTTCAAGCTTACTAGGCAAATCAGGGTTAGAGTTAGTCACAATTGAACCAACATCCAACAGAAGATCAGACTGTATCCAAGACTCTATGAAGACTTCATCCGAAGGAAGGAGATCATCCGAGATAGGACACATGTCTAAACTTTCAAATGGATTGACAGAGTGGAGAAAAGGCTCCACAGTCTGTATAGGATGATTCACCTGTTCAACTACTGGGACCAAGTCGCGAGAAGGTAAGCATGAAAACAGAGGCTACTTCTCGGAAGCAATTGAACGCAAAGGACATGAGGCCACATAGCTCACCTGTGGTGGGGTAGTGTCTATAGAAACACTGGGAATCAATAAAGGAAATACCTGGTCTCTAGCCGGGTTAGGAGACGGATCAAGAAAATCCAACTGATCGATAGTGACAATTTCTTCACCATGATTAAAGTACATCACACGAAAAAATGTTGACACCACAACTTGCATGGCATAGACATAATCACGTCCAAGGGGTCTTCTATCACCATGAAGTCAACTAAGACAGTCTTCCCACCCAAAGTAACAGGTGTTTGAGCAAGAATTCCCAAGGCTATACAAGTTCTTCTATCAAATGCCAGTAACTGACTAGTAGTCGACACAAGGCTGGGAGATCCCATGCCTCGCCAAGCATGAGTAGAAAAAATACTAACTGAGGCTCCTTCATCAACAATACAATGAGCAATCGTATATGATTCAACTTTGACCTTTATCTGGAAAGGTGCTTCAGAAGGAAGGCACGGCTCAACTAGGCTATCCCAATCAAAAGAAGCAATCTGAGAGCTTGGCGGGGGTTGATCCGAAGAAAGTTCAGTGCCCCCTTGTTCAGTAAGTTCTGAACTGGCAGTGAAGAAAATGTGACTAGCAGACACTTAACTCTCCAAAGGAAGAGTGGGATTGATCGATACTGAAATCAATTCAACTGCTTCATGAAAGTCACTCTCTGAAGGGAGAGTGGGATTAACCAAAGATGACATTGGTTCAATCACATCAGGATCACTCTCTGAAAGAAGAGTGGGATCGACCAAACCTGAGATTTGTTCGACCACTTGATCAACCAAAGGTTGAGTAGGTTGTTGAGAAACTATAGGTTGTTTAGGAGAAGGAAATTCTTGAGTCTCGGACCACACTCTTCGCACCTCTGCGATAGCAAGGCACTGGTGAGTAAGATGATCTCCCTCGCATAACTTACAAGGGAACTTAAGTTTGCACTTCGAACGACCAATTTTCTCAACGGTGTCAACATGACTAGTAGTGGCTGACTGTTTTCTCTCAGCATGACCTGCAGAGGCTAAGAGTTTTCCCCCAGCATGAACAACAGAGGCCGGGTGACTGGGTCCAACCTGACTAAGAGAGGTTGGTTGTTGAAAAGCTTCAAAATGTTCAAAAATGGGATAACCATGAAACCAAACTCTTCGCACCTCCGCAATAGAAGGGAATTTATAAGTAAGGTGGTCTCCCTCACAAAGCTTACAAGGAAACTTGGGCTTGTGTTTTGAATGGGTAGTCTTTTCAACAGTGTCAACATGACTCACAGTGGCTGACGGATTGTCTTCAGCATGAACCACAGAGGCTAAAAGACTGCCCCCAGCATGACTTGCAGAGGCTGAGAGACTGCCCCCAGCATGACTTGCAGAGGCTAAGAGACTGGGTCCAACATGACTTGTAGAGGTTGGACGGGCACCACCAACATGAACAACATAGGTTGAATGGTTATGATCAACATGATTTTCAGCAGTTGAATGTGTGCCCCCAACATGAACAACAGAGGCTGGGTGGATGGATCCAACATGAATTACAGAGGTTAGATGGGGTGGTTCAACTTGAACAACAGAGGTTGAACAGGTGCCCTCAGCATGAACTGCAGAGGCTGAGTGACTGTATCCGACATGACCTGGAAAGGTTAGAAGGATCCCACCAGCATGATCAACAGAGTCTGGATGGATGGATCCAACATGACTTGTAGAGGTTGGATGGGGAGGTTCAACTTGAACAACAGAGGTTAAACGGGAGCCCTCAGCATGAACCACAGAGGCTGAGTGACTGGATCCGACATGACCTAGAAAGGTTGGAAGGATCCCACCAGCATGATCAACAGAGGCTGGATGGTGAAGATCAACTTGACTTGCAGAGGTTAAGTGCTTAGATCCAACATGACCTGCAGAGGTTGGATAGGTGCCCCCAGCTTGAACTGCAGAGGCTGGGTGGTGAGGTTCAACTTGACTTGCAGAGGTTGAACGGGTTCCCCCTTGCTTGTGTGCCTTCTTCCTATTCCTCCTTCTTTTACTCCTTTTAGACTACCGGTTACTAGTATCAGTACTTTCACCGCATGAGGTAGAAGGAGGAGGAGAATCAACTACAGGTGAAGGGGAAGTAGTGTTTTGATGCTCTTGATATAAGGATCTTACTTGAGAAGCACCAGGAGAATTCAGGACGGTTGGAGTGGAAAACAACCACACCGGTAGCCCTAGGGTGAATCCAAGAAGATTCAGGGTGGCCATCAAGGGAACACCAACATTCCCCGTGAGAGGAATAGTACAAGGAGTTCCCAGCATGGGAATCTCTTGGTTGGTGTTCAAAGGGGTGTTAGCCATATTTTCAAACTAGGAGACAATAAATGAGGTTGATAGGCAACCAAAATTACAAAGCACACACCTAAAGGCACACTAAGTACAGACAAACCACACAACACTCACTAAAAATTCCTAAATCCAAACAGACAAACATGTATAAGATACGCTTTCCAAAAGAAAGCTGATAGACAGTTACTTGGCATCCCTGTAGATGTTCTTAGGCACAAGCGGAGGAATCACCCACTGCCCTCCCATACTCTCTACCGGGGTTACCTTCCAAGTTCGTCCAAGGTCAACCAGAAATAGCCTTCCAGTGTACCTGTGTATGAACCCTAGATGTCAAAGAGACTAAAGGCTACCTTAACTATATTGATAGTCTGGGGGGACAGTTGCAAGCCTGATTCGTACGCATGGGCAGGGTAGCAAAGCCCGAAACCCTGTCTAAGACAGAATCCCCAAATGCGTAAAAACCTTGGTCTATGCTTTGACAAGGAATCAGAGGGTTATCTCCTCAGTCCAAGTCTCCACGCGGCCTCATGCTTAACTCCCTTTTGAAAGGAGCTTCCTAGATACAATCAACATAGAAAAGGATTTACCTAGTGATTGGCCAACTACATCTGAAATTTAAACACTTGTGGAGAGTTGAAACTCCCTAATCCACAAGTCTAGCCTTTGCTAGTTAGTGTATGACCCTATAAAATAAAACCTACTAGTAATTTTTAAATTATATCGTTTATTTTAAGGGCTGTTTTTAGTCAGAGGGTAAATGGCATGAAACTTATGTGGTGTTTTGACTCAAAGTTGAAACAAAACAACTAAGCAAAGAGATATGAAATGCAAAAAGCAAAAACTATTCTCTTTGTTTTTTCAAAATAGAAACTTGAAAGCCACAAAAGAACAAATTCTTTTTTCTTTTTTCAAAAACAATGATATGCCATGCAATCTAGACTGAAAACCTAATCTACATGCATATAAAGCAAACATGTGTTTTTGTCTTTTTCTTTTATAAATGCAAAAGAAAAATCAGCCTATCAACTAATGCAAGCAAGTACAGTAAGCAAAGCAAATAGACAACTGCTCTACACCCCACAAACAAACCCTAGGTTTCCCTAAAGTTAGATATCAACCTCTCTTGAAAGGAAGGCTTACAAAGGTAAACAAGCCAACAACTTTGGAATGAAGAGAATGAACAATAAGACTGACATAAACAAAGGTCAAGAAGTCCCAAGAATCAATCTAAACCTACAAACAAAGGCTGCTCAGTACCTTGTCCAACAAGGTCAAGCCAAAGAAGGAGGTAGGGGGGGAAAGCAACAAAAATAAGTATACGTTCTTTTTAATTTTCTTTTATAGATGCAAAATAAAAACTACCTACAAACAAAAGTATACAACCACCAAACAAACACTAGAATGAACTAAAGTCAGTATAAACCCTACTTGGAAGGAAGGCTTGCATAACAGACAAGTCAACTACTTTGGCATGGTGAAGTTAACCCACAAAAGAAGAAGGAAACAAACACCAACAAGCTTTTGAACTCAGACAAGAATCACTGACATAGGCTGACCAAAAACATAAACCAAAAATCATGCCAAGCAAAGGAGGTGGGGGAAAGAGCAAAGAACAAACCCTAATGCTATAAAAGGGCTCACCACATAGATAAAGAACAACCAAAAGGAATGACACTAACTCCCTGGAGTCATGCACCTACAGAGGACACCAAAATACCTACCAAACAACCCACAACAGTAGAAAGAACCACAAAAAATGAGGAAAAACACTGTTTTAGGGGCACACGCGGGTTGTACTACTGACAAGTCGCGTATCATACGCGGGTTGCCAATACAGCAAGTCGTGTGTATAAGCACATGCAGTTTGTATAACTAACAAGTCATGTATCATATGTGGGTTGATAGTATAGACAGTCGCGTGTACCGAACCAGACACGCGACTTTTCAGTATGCAAGTCGTGTATGGGTGGAAAAACTCCCCAAAAAGGTCAAAAACTGCCTTAGGAAGGCAGGGGAAGTGTTCTATCAGACTTATAAGGTGTTCCTAAGTGGCAAGAAGGACCTGAAACAATGCAAAGGACTGAAAGAAAGACAGAGAAACCCCAAACAGACAAGGCTATCCCCAGCGGAGTCGCCAGATTTGTTGTAAAGGAAAGTGTCCTATGGCTAGGGTTAAAGAGGCCATCAATGTATTGGGGTTGAAAGGTGGATGCAAATAGTTCTGCAAGTAAATACAAGCAAGATCAGAGATTAGAATGGTCCACACCTGATTAACTGAAGGCTGGTCCAAGCTTTCTCTTCAATCCTCTTCTTGCTCCTCTTGCTCCAAGAGACCTGCAAAACAAGTTATACCTTCCTCAAACCAATTTGACCACATATAAACAAATGATAATCAAATAAACATGAAATAATGATCTGACTAACATCATCATATGATCATAAACAAATATTCAATCACACATTGAACAATGATTTGGGAAGAAGAAGGACATCACATCTTTATTAATCTTGAAAACAAGTACAAGTATACCTTCTCTTCAAGTTCGGCACCTCACGAAACCTTGATCCGGTTCTACTGCTTCTCTTCTCGAAAGAACTCAGCCTCCAAGCTCTGCAACACAAGGGGATGACCACCAGGGCAAAGGTGTGGGCAAAGAGAGCTCCAAATCCTCCAGCATAACAATGCAAATATTCAAGTCCCCCCTCATGGACCTCCCTACCTCTATTTATATGCTTAAGGAAGAGTTAGGGGTGAAGACAAAGTAGTTACAACTGAAGGAGTCAGTTGCATAACTACCCAAACTACCTGAAATTCAAAAGACGTGTTTTTGACATATTTAAGATGCGTACGCAGGTTGCTGAATACAACAGTCGCGTACACGAAAAATACACACGGGTTGCTAGTACAGAAAGTCATGTTTGCATAGCAACTCGCGTATGTACGCGGGTATTATAGAGAGCAACTCGCGTACATACGCGGGTTTCCTTAAGGGCAAGTCAAGTATAGACAAAAAACTCATTTTTAAGGTATTTTTGGGAATTTTCAGACTTTGGTGTCTTCTGGAAAGTTTTAGCTAACATAAATATATTTCCAACGGTGCATAGATGAGGTTAAATGGAGTTACATAACTCAAGATATAGTTCCTCCAAGTTAGGTGTTTTTCAATGACTTTCATGAAGTGTCGTCATGGAAGTGTCGACATGCGACGAAATCATGGGAAAGTGATCACAGGTAGAGATGTATCATTTTGAGCTATAACAACATAGTCCTTGCTAAATCACCAACAGTCATCTCCTCCTATATTGTGTGGATATTTCTAATAGTCTTTTTTCGATTGGGACAGACTGAGGCATAATGTGGACCATTGCATTCCCAACACTTTATGGTTTCTTTTCGTTCAAAGTTCTTTATGTAATTATTGTGATTGTTAGCAGACTCTTTATTCTTTTGATTGTTCTGATTGGTCTGGGAATTACTCTTATTCCCCTGGAAATTCTTATTAGAAAAATTTCTGGTGTTATTATTTTTAGGATTTCGGTTTGGCACAAACTATTTCTTCTTTTGATCAAAATTATTATTCCTTTTGGCCTTCCAGTTGGCTATACTTTCCTTTTTACGATTCTGTTCATAATAGAAATTCGCTTTTCTCATGGCTTCTTCCAGGGTTTTCGGATTGTCATACTCAATCCTATCCTTTATGTGATAAGGTAAACAACTGAGAAACCATTGTACCTTCGGTTTCTTGTCCACAATGTATGGAACATACCTAAGCAAACTGAGAAACTTACTGTTCAATTCTTTCATACTCATTGTACCTAGTTTTAGCTCGCAGAATTCCTTAGCCCTTTCTTCATAGTACTGTTCAGATAAAAATGTCTTTTTGAAGTATTTCTTGAATGTACTCCAATTTATGTTCTTCTCTCTTATACCTTTCACTCTTTTTAAGTCTTGCCACCATATATCAACTTTTCCTGTAAGATTATAAATAGCCATTCTAGCCTTTAATTGGTTAGAATAGTTATAAATTTGGAAGTACTTCCTCATCCCGGATAACCAGGATTCTGCTTCCTCCCCCTTTTCAGTTTCTCCATTAAATGCTGGCGGCTTGATCTTCTTAAACTCCCCAGAGATTTCTTCTTAAGGTTTATATTTTCTTTTCCTAGTATGGTGGTTATCCTCACTACTGTCACTAGTATAATGAGAGTTACGTTGATCACCATATCCTTCGGAAGATGAGCTACTTTCATTTTTAATTTGTTTAGTCTTTTTATACTTATGTTGATAACTTATATCTTCTGAATCAACTCTTTTACCCTTTCCCTTAGTATGAAATCCTTATATTAAGATCTGATTCAGCTCCTCTTGAGCTCTCAGAATCCTCTCATTTTCTTTCTTAACAGATTCCATTTCTGATTTTAATTCTTTTATTGTTTGTAATAGTTTGGAAGAATTAGTGGTTATATCTTCTTGTATAGGTTCTCTTTGTAGATGATATTGTTCATTATAAGGAGATTCCTCTTCCGCATATTCTTCCAATCTTTCCATACCTGTCATTAAATCAGAAACAAATCTCTCTGTATATATCATTCAAAGAAAACGACATCAGCATAATGATTTAAATTTACTATTCCATATAAGCAAGTTGAGCTTCAACAAGGCCTAGTGTTTGAACCTTGTGCTCTGATACCACATGTAATAACCCAAAATTTCATAGCACATGTAATAACCCAAAATTTCATAAAAATTTAAAATTTTTAAAGTGACATAAAATGTCTTAAATCACAGTTTAGTAATTGCTAGCGGTTAGCGGAAAATGAAATAATTTAACAAATTTTAAGGATTAGTTTTCAAATACAGAAAAACTAATACAACTTTAATTTTTATAAGTTATAGAAAGAGGACTTGCATTTAGTTGCTGCTAGCTGTACTGATGATTTAATTTTGTCAAGTAGGTGAGAAACCATGTTTGAAATCGGGGCTTACTTAGCGTTCTGCTAACTCAAATGGACTGCTGGTTCTTACATGTTCAACAGGTAAGCGTATGATCAAGTAGGAGTTTATTTCAAATTATGTCAAGAAGTACTTCTTTAGCATGTTAATGATGCTAGTATATAAATTGATTATTAAGCTACAAGTCTCTAATGAGGTAAGGTAAATTCCTTTCATTGTTTTGGATCTATGACAGTATTTATATTTAAGCCATAATGACTTTTATCCTTAACATAATTAATGCTATTTACAAGAATGAGTTCTTCCAAGGTTTCTTTATGTTGTAAGATGATTATCTTTTATAAATTATAGTACCTAGTCAATTATAGATTTCCTCAGTGAGCATAGAGCTCATGATCTTGGTGTATCATTACTCTGATTGTTCCGTGATCTTATTGCTATTCTATGTTTATAACTCAAGTGTACTGCTCTTTAAGTATGAACACAACCTTCTGTTTTTTGTTGGTAAAGTTTACAATGAGTTATTAGTTTTTTTTATATGAGAAACTATTGTAATAAGGTTTGTCTTCAGTCTCCTTGAAGACTCCTTCATTTATCAGCATCGAGTTTTTATGTGGACAAGTTAAAGGCTTTTCCAGTTTTTAAAATAAATCATAATAACATTATATCAATACTCTATTTTTCCTTTACTAGCCATGAAACAATACCAAACTTGTTTCATTTTTTGCAATTATGATTATCTTCTTACGCAGCTAGTAGACAAGTTGTATTCTTAATCTCTAGATTATAACCATGATACAAGTGTTATTTGCAATATTACAAAACTATGTTGACTTATGATTTAACAATATCAAGCTATACCCATCATCCTAACTTATAACCTAAGGTAGTTGTATCTACCTATCAACTCCTATATGTAATCGAAACTAATGGCAATATACATTATAATATTTGCTCCTACAATATACTAATTCGAAGGCATGGTATAATATTATCGATGGCAAAGTTGACATGATGAGCAATTATATGAAATATTATAATATGGTTGATAGCATGATTTGTATTATTGGCAATGATATGTTTTATAATCGAATGTGCAACGTTGACAATAGAACTCGACCCACACTTGGTAAAATTTTTGGAAGGGAACATGGACAAGCCTCCTCCATGCGTTGGTTGACTTAAAACGAATGAAACCCTACTCCTTTGCATTTTGCTCCGAGGGTTTATTCTCCTGCAGGCTGCGCTATGAGTCCTTGCGGCCATGGGAGGCCTGCAACTTCCTTAAAATTTGGTGCTGTAGCCTGCATTACTGTGCAACATGGTTTATGGTATCGTAGTTTGTGTTTCGATTTCTCATGTGAGTAAGGAAAACACTATGTGAGTGATTAGAGGCTTCTTCAAGTGGCTCGAATCCTATAACTGGTTTTACCCTTGTGTCTGTTCGTTCTTTGCCTTGGCATCGTGGAGCTTGAGACTGTCTCTTTGCTGTCTCTGTCACAGAGTTGGCTTAAGGGTTTCCTTGGTTTAGTGAATTCAAGCTGGGTGACTGTTTCTTCTCGGCTCCAATTTCTTCTTGTTCACATGTATACACTTTTACCTTGCCCCAAATTCCTTTTGTCAAATTATTTACTAAGTTAGGGTTTTAGTAATTTATGACTCAGAGTTTTAAATATTGTTTGGATTATAATCTTGCAGGCTCCCGCTGATAGCTCCAAGCTTTGTGTGGAATGAAAGCTTGTGCATTTGATAACTTCGTGGGCTTCCAACTGGTAAGCCCCGGTCTCGTCGTGGGTTCTCCCTGCTTGCGGTTTGGGTTGTTGGATGAAGGTTCCTATGGTTGGAAACATGGATTCGGATTCTCTGTTGGTTAAGATATTTAGTTTGTTGATTAATACCCATGTTTTATTTGAAAACCCTTGCGATACTTCGCTGGGTAACACAGGCTCTTGAAGCCGTGATGTATAAGTGGTTTTTGTTAAGCAGTTTCAGCTTTACGGCTTAATGATGTAATGTTGTTTTTTAAGATTATAAAGAAACTCCTTTTTGCTCAGAGATGTTAAGTGACCTCTGTCTCATTTGCTTCAGTTTTTCTTTTACATTTGAACTTCAAGAAAATGAAGACTGTGAACTGGGTTTTACTTATCCTATCTATAATGTATTTTATTTACATTTAATATAAAAGACTTATGTGTATTTGGTTTATTTAGCAGGTTTTGGTTTTGACCCATCGATTCTACAGGCTATAAGCCTACCTTTGATTAAGGATTTATATTGCAAATGGTTAATAATTACTGGTTTATTTTGCTCAGGATTTACATATGTATTGTATTTATTAATACTCTGTAATTATAATTATTTTAAAGCATTGTTGTGAAATAATAATTTAAATTCTAGGACTTTGCTTTGAACATGCTGTTTAACCCTATAGTTTAAAATAAATCCTTGTTTATATTTACAGCATTAATAACTCTGTTTTCAAAATAGGATAAGGAAAGATTATATGACTTACAGTTATAAGTATGATGCTAACTCTATAAGAAAATACTAAATCCTAAACAGTTCTACTTCTAAATCTTAGTTAATAAATGCTTAGGGTTTAGTACATCATACTCGAAACTAGGGTAATGTTGACTTCAGTAATTTTTGTAAAATAAAAGCATTATAAAAGAATCCTTAGGTCCTGGATAAAACACACTCTGGTCTATAAAGTTAATATTTATAAACTGTTTTATTATTTCCTTTTCACATGTTTTCTTAAATATTAGTTGCTTACTTTACTTCTGTTAACTATAATATCTTGTATTTTATCAGTATACTAATACTGGAAATAATCATATTTACTGTTTTCTTTTATACCTATGTTTCTATTTAGTTGGCTGAAGTAAATAAGTGCAGACAAAACATAGCACTGCTATTTAGTGAAATTCATATGAAGTAAAATCTATCTACTTTTAACATTCCAATAAAAGAATCATTTCATTTACCTAAGAAATCCAACTGTGCTAGAGTACGACCTGAGTTCAGGTGTGGAAAAACAAAACTTGGAGATTTTAATTTTATCTGTTTCACTATTTACATAATCATTTCCATTTCTACTATAATCTATAATTTTACTGAACCTAACATTACACAGTTACCTTTCATTCATAAACCCTAAACACTAACATGCCTGTAGTAAATAAACTAAGAATTATTTAACTAAAGACAAATAATGAAAATAGAACCTGTTACTTAAGGAGGCTGTTACTCCTAACCAAACTCCTAGAGAGCGCTTAGACAACGCTTCCTCAGGACCCCTAAGCTTGTTCCTGGTCTTCTTGGCTGAGAACTGGGTGGAGAATGCAACTATATGACCTCTGTCACCTGACTAGTCCAATTACCTCAGTAATAAAAGTATGCTCTCAGCAGTATGATCTTCAGCTTAGAAGCTGCAACTAGATCAATCTCAGGTGTTATCCCTCAAACACACTCCAAACTCCTCTCCATTGAATTTCTCTTGAGTAAATTCATTCACCATGAATGATCACTTCTCCAGAATGAGCAGCCTCAGCTCTCTTCAATGCGAAATTTTATAGAGATGTCTAGGTCTTCTGGGTCAGTTTTCATTAAATGAGCCACCTGCTTTGATTCCACTTTCTTGGGGAATCCTGACCACAAATATAGGGAAGTTTCCACCTGCAACAGTTGGAAGTGGTTTGAGGATGCTCCCACTTGTCAGTTTTCTCTCCACCCAGTCTCCTCCACCAATTAACTAGTAAACACTCTTTTAACAGCTTCCCTAAGCTGTTGTCTCCTCATTTATTTATTTATAAATAAAATATTCTGAATTTACATTAAATATTCTTGACCCGACTAGGTCATCAATTACAACTTAGCATAAAATTTAACACAATGTTCCTCAAACATTATAAAATTGTTTTTGCAAATTGGGGCATGTGACAAAAACCTTACTCCCCCTATCGCTAAGGATGTTGCATTTGAGTGCCCATAAACTAAGGAAGAAGCAATCCTCAAAGTACAATAGTTTGATCTTATCTATGCCCAATTGGGTTACATGTATACCATCATACCTAATGGTCTCCGTACTAGATCCTCGCATCGAGATACACCGGGGGAATACCATGTTTTTGATGGATTCATTATCTCTATTACCTAGCATCCCCACCTATACACTGCCTCTCCTTTAATTCCACCTCACTCTGGTAACACCCCTAGTGTTTCCCGACCAGGCTACGCCCCTGAATTTTCATGCATAATGGCTCAATTTAGAGCCACACTTTCATGTGTGTATTTTGCACCAGTTTCTCACATTCACAAACCAAATTTCCTAGAACCTGTGTGCAATGGCCATATGGTGGGATTTGAATTCCTTCCAGCTTCTCCTTCCTACTACCCACCACCTATACAACCTACTTCTTCTCTGGTCCTGACTCCTCATCTTCCTTAAGGACAGGTCTACATTCAGCATAACCTCCCCAATCAATTCGCCCCCAATAACCAACAAGGGTTGGGAAGATGACAAAGAAGTAGGAATCAAGGAAACAACCAACCTCAAGGAGGTGGAAAACAACCCAACCCTCTGAATAACCATGGAACTAATCCCCTTGGAAAAAACCCCCTGCGTCCACCTAGACATGGGAAGAACCCTCAGTTGTGTACTAACCATCCATGCACCATTTGTGCTACTTACGGCCATTATACACATCAATTCCCCCATATGAATCACGTCTACAATTTGTTACAAACTGATAATGTGACCCTAATGTGGTCTCTCTGGCACAACCAAACCCAACACCACAAGGTCCTCCACATGTTGGTCCAGGATTATTTACCAATGCTCCTTTGACGAAAACCTTTTTTTCCCTCCCACCCACACCCCCTTGATTTCTAACATATCATATTTGTGTACTATCATATCTGGTAACATTCTGACCTCCTTGCAATCTCAGTCGCAACCCCAACTGCAGACCCCAGGGAATTATTAGGGTTCATTCCCTGTCTACACGATCCCCTTCCTCTTTCCACCTTCTAGAATTGTGAGTAATCTAGTCATGGCTACTCTCAACCTTCCAAGCTTCACTTTGGGTATTCTAGTGTGGTACCTTGATCCACCCACCCTTCCACCAACACCACAGATCATGTTGAAACCAGTCTATCCTATTGAGACAATGTCACACCCACCTACTGGTACACAACCTACTATTTCTCCTGCTACTATTCCCCCCCTCCTCTCATGAAGGCTGGGGCCAACACCCAAATCCTCGAAAGAACCACCTCCACCTCCTACTTATGCTTTATGTGATGTCCAAGGCCATGCATCATAAAATTGTCATAATTTTCAAATCCTTCGCACCCACATGCGCACAATTTCATGACCGTTGACTCTCCAGTTGCCAACATACCAACCATACTTGTGGTTAAGAAAAAATCGCTACGAACCAACCACTAATGTGCATTTTGTGGACTATATGGCCATTATTCCCACCATTTCCCAAAATTTATTGAATACCGTTATCTCCTTAGTGACCTTTGCAGGATTTCCTGTGAGTCTGAAACATTGTCCTTGAGGAGATCCACCCGTTGTCCTCTTCCTCGGACACCAATAACACCATTCATACGATATCTACTTCTATTAGCCCTTCCGCCTCCTCATCCATGAAAGATCGATCTTATATATCCATGCACTACTTTCACAATAATGAAGAGATCCTCAAATCTATTTTGACCCTTAAATATCCTTGGGATGATTTGCACCATCACTCTTTATTCATCCCCGATGAACCTTCCTCATTGTTAGACCAATTTTTTGTCGAAGCGAAAGACTTCATACATGGAAATGTTGACTGGTTAAAAAACCCAATCCCGACACCTGACACCTTTGAAGAAGGTAACATGGACAACATTTCACCAAACAATAAATTTGATATCTCAATGACACTAAGGATAGTTTAGGATATTACGCTCGGTAATTCATGCTCCCCTAAGGAAGTCGCTTCCTACAAAACACGTTTTTAGGAATTTTGTGATATTTTCACTTAGTCGTATACCAAGATTCCTGGGCTTGATCCTTTTATTGTTGAACATCATAGCGACACATGGCAAGATCTTTCCCACATTCTCCAAAAACAACGACCCATTCACTTGTCAAAGGCCCCTGCCGTCAAAGTTGAGATCGAAAAACTGCATAAAGCAGGATTTATATACCCCATCGCGTATACCACTTAGGTTTCCAATCTTGTTCCCATCAATGAAAAAGGTACCATTCGTGTCTGTACTGACTTTCGTGACTTGAATTTGGATTTTTCCAAAGATAACTCCCTCCCTCCGTTTATTGAACAAATCATCGACTCTTGTGCTAGTCATGAATTATTTTCCTTCTTGGATGGTTTTTTTGGTTATAACCGAATCCATATCCACAAATAATATCAGTACAAAGCTTCTTTTACTACCCCTTGGGGAACTTTTTCATATCGTGTGATGTCTTTTGGCCTTAAAAATGCTGGAGCCACTTTTCAGTGAGCCATGACCTTTTGCTTCCATGACCTTACTCACATTATCCTAGTTTGTTTAGATGCCCTCAAATCTCGATCTCAGAAGCATTCCCAACATTTGGATGACTTACGACAAGTATTCCTTCAATGTCGCAAATATAAAATCCGCTTGAACCCCCTCAAGTGTGTGTTTTGTGTCCCAACCGTTGGTTATTAGGAGTCATCATGTCTTAGAAAGGGATTACAATGGATCCTTTGAAGGTTCAAGCCATATTGAATATTCTCCCTACACGTACTATGCGCCAATTACAGAGCCTTCAAGGCAAGGCTAATTTCCTTCACCTGTTTATTCCAGACTATGCAAAGAAAGTCCATGGAGTCTTACGCTTGCTCCGTACCAACATTCCTTTTGTGTGGGATGTGCAAGCATAAGATTCTTTCGATGCATTGAAACAATCTCTGAATTCCTCTCCATTGTTGTCTCCTACCGACTTCACGAAGGAGTGTATCCTCTGCCCTCTGCATGTTAGCATATGAAACATCCATCTCTAGAGCCCTAGTCCAGGAAGACGATGCTTGTCAAGAGAATTTGATATATTATGTCAATCAGAAACTTTCCAGACGACCTTTACGTTACTCCCATGAAGAGAAAATGCCCCTTTCCATCGTCTTTTCGATACATAAGCTACGTCATTACATTCTCATTATCCGAACTTGTGTCATGGATGATTCCAACCCCATGCATTATCTCTTGAGTTGCCGCCTTGTACAAGCTCATGCTACCAAGTGGATTGTCATTCTTCAATTGTAGGACTTGGAATTCATTACACTCAAAAGAACTAAAGATTTAGTTTTAGCTTCCTTTATGGAATACTTCCCCTCTTCATCTACCTCACCCATTTCATAGTCAATATTCCTAATGAATTCTTATTCGTCATCTCTACAAAATACCCGTGGTATGGGGGCATCATCCTTTACTTACGCACACAGAAATTCAGGCCCCATTTAATTTGTGAAGATCATCATCGCATCCATCACCAAGCTACTCGATATCTCCTTATCAGTGATTTCTTGTACCGCCGCTGTATAGACACCATACTGCATCATTGCCTCACCCACGATGAAGCTGAACAAGTCCTAAATTAATTTCATAGTGGATCCTATGATGGTCACCTATCTGGTTTGGATACTGCTCAAAATATTCTCTATGTCGGTTATTTTTGTCCCACCCTCTTTGTTGATTGCGATCATGCAGTTAAACACTACCACAATTGCTAACTCTTTTCCCCAAAGGCAAGGACATCTCTCGCACTACTACATCATGGCGTCATAGTTGGCCCCTTCTGCAAATGGGTGATTGACTTCATGATATGTAACCCTCCTTCGGCCAGCAACCATAAATACATTGTTGTGGTTGTTGATTACTTCACTAAGTGGGTTGAAGCCATGCAAACCTTCAATTGTAAGGATGAAAGTGCGACACTTTTATTTTTCAACCATGTTATCCGTCGTTTTGGTGTCCTCGTCCAACTAGTCTCAGAACACAGTTCTCACTTTGAGGACGCTATTTGGACAGAGCTCTCTGCCATGTTGAAATTTGAACACCAATATTCCTTTACTTAATACCATCAGGGAAATGGAAAAATTGAGGCTGTCAAAAAGATCCTCAAAACCATACTCCAATGAATGGTGGACAAACACAATACCAACTGGAACCACTTTCTCTTTTCCAACCTGTGAGCCTACCGGACATCGACTAAAACCACCATCAGTTTTATCCCATTTCACTTAGTTCACTATGTGGATTCGGTTATTCCCACTGAATTTTGGATTCTATCCCTCTGCCTTATCATTTATCTTCTACCTCGTAATTCATTGTTGGAAAAATGACTACTTATGCTTGAACAAATCGATGATGACTTTAGGGTTTCTATCCAAATGATCGAAGCATCTAAGACCCAGTTGAAGTCCCATTATGAATCCCACGACCACCCATGCACCTTTAGTGAGGGGGGCCTTGTACTCATCTATGACCAAGCCCATGATAATACTGGAAAATGGATGCTCAAATCCATGACGTATGTACCTTATGTCATCCATCAATGTATCAGCAAGTGGGAATGTCTCCTCGCTAACTCCGACAGTTGCCTCTTGAAGAATCCCCGCAACGGGCTCTACCCCAAGAGATTCTATGCCTAAGTCAAACAGCCCGCATACCCTTGTATCATAGTTTTTCTTTCTTGTTTTGAATCATTTTTACCACGAGTCTCACAGTTTGTTTTCTTTGTTTCTCCAGCTGGATCCTACCTTTCCCTCCTATGTTGGTTTCGCCGATGGTGCAAGTAGATCGTCTCCTAATATCACCTCGGTTGCATGGGTCATGTATTCCTCATCACATGAGTTGATCCATATCGACAAAATGTGTGTTGGTGTCTCTAACGACAACCAGGATGAGTACGACGGTGTCACTGGTCTCTTGATCGCCTCCCTTCACTTGGGTATTTGTCACCATGATGTCTTCCTAGAATCCTATTCATCCTCCTCTAAGAATAACAAGCTTCTAGTCTGATTCATCCTCCTCTGACTTTGTGTCCTCCTCAGTTTCTCATCTGAACTCTCCTCCTCCATTGGCACATCTCAGTGTGTCACTGCTTTGACATACTCATAAAAAAACATGATCCTCCTCATCAGAGAGATCCACTCTGGAGGAGCTCTATAGCATGTTATGATTAGATAATCATTTGGCTGAGTGGATCTAACTCCTCCACCTTGCCCCTACGTCATTGGTACCCCGCTAGAGGGTGCAGTCCCATGTTTGTAAATGCACAGAGTATGTCATCAGTTTCTGTCACATGTATGATCTAGCTACCACTATTCTCGTAAGCTATATATGACTGAAACCACAAAGAGTCATGTATATGTACCGTTGGGTCCCCAGACCTATCCTAGAGGTCAAGGCATCTCTAAATATCCTTGGTAGTCCCTCCCTACATATGCATAGTCCTATATAAGGATAGGAAGTTTTCGCCACTGTGCAAAAATCTCCCGGGTGAAGAAATGACCCACAAAGCCACCTCCCTCTTTGATCATCATCTCGCACCATCGCCTCATGCGAGGCTCACGAGGTCCTCTGTCATGTATCTCTAGTTGCAGTCATAGTGTTGGTAGTTGCTTAAAGAATAATGATCATAGAAAGGATGGGATGCAAAAATCCCCATTCGCCAAGCTATCTTGGTTCATCCCACACCAAACAATTGTTAGATACATCTGAGCCCACCCATAGTAGGTGCCCCTCAACACAATCTCGACCATTAGTAACTGATCGCCTAAGATCTTGTGAGGTTCTTTCAATACCAGTATCTGTGGCACCATCGATGCCACTGCACGAGTCTCTAGAATCTTGATGTCACACACTCATATGTATGACGCATGCACATAAGACAAATCATAGCAACTCTTGGCACACAAGTCATCCATCAACATGCCCCTCAGGAGTTTCAATGAGATGTCTTCGATAACGCTCAATAGTGGGAGGTGTTAGAATAATCAACCCATAGTTTACCCACTTAGACATTAATTCATTTATTTTTGTCTTATTTGCCTAGTTCATGTGTCCCACCTTGTGCAAGTTGCTAATTGCCTATCCATAGAGGTCAAAATTGCCATATCTGACTCATGTAGCACTTGGGAAAGCCTTAGGAATCAAATCTGCTTTATTCTTGGCCTCCTAGGCACCTATCTGCTTTTTCTGCTTTATTGCCTGCTTTTTCAGTGTTTTAAGGCACATGGGAAAGCTAGACTAGGTGAGGTGAACTTGTTTTTTGTCCTACACATCCTCCTCTCTTTTCTCCATGAAAAAGCATGTATGAGCTGCCATTCCACCACTCTTTAGCTTGCCTATGCCTTTTTTCCAATTCGTGAGCTCCATGACAGATTTGGGATCCAGCTTTTACACCTATGGGGGATTTGCTTATTTTTGGTAAGCCTGCTTTATGCTAGATTTGGATGCTTCCTCATACATTCAATTTCTTCATGTATTCTATTTATTCAGTAGCCTATGATATTATAGGGTTGGCTATTGTACACTCAGTTAATATAATTTTGTGTTACAGCTCCATATTCAATCTCCATTGTTAGCAATTTTGCATGATCAATTGATAATTGTTGTGGGTAAAATTAATCTACTGCTGGCCTGAATTTCTACATGGTATCAGAGCCATTGTAGGTTGTTACTCTCCTTCAAAAATTGTTTTGCAGGTTCGACATCAAGATTGGGAGCCTTCTACTGACAGCCGGGACAGATTTTCTAAAGCTATGGATTCACAGAAAACTATCTTGACTCCCTTCAACTATTTTGAATGGAAAGCAGAGATGGAGATCTTGTTGAGAGAGAAAGGCCTCTACAGGGTGACTATGGCTATAGAAGCAGAGCCCAATGCTGCTGCAGAGAAGATCAAATGGCATAATCAAAGAGATGAGGCCTATGGCCTCCTATGTCTCAGTATTTCCTGAGACCTCCTTTTCCATCTCGATGGATTAACTTCACCGGATCAAGTATGGGAGAAGCTTTGTGATCTTTTTGGAAAGACAGATGAGATGAGGGGACATCAGATCGAAAATGAGCTGATTTATCTGAGTCCCAGTAGCTTTGAATCCCTGTAGCTATATTTCTCCAAGTTCAAAGCACTAGTTTTGTAGCTAAAGTAGTGTGGTATCGAAAAGAAAGATGATCAGCTCATATTGGCCATCCTCTCGAAGCTAGGACCTAACTACTCAGTCTTTGTTTCGACCTTCTATGCCACAAAACTCACAGCTCGAACCTGGAAGATGCCTAGCCTTGCAGATTTCATGGAATCTCTCACATAAGAACAAGACAAGCTGGTGATGATGGGCACCATCAAACCATCCAAAGATCAAGCTTTGATTGCTGGAGATTCGAGGGTGGATTCAAAAAGCAAAAAGAAAGCTAAAAAGCCACCTGAGCAAAAGAGAGACAAGAAGCAGTCTCCAGAGGATCAACAAGGTCCCAAGAAAAATACCCAAGGTCCCAAGAAAAATACCCAGAAGAAGAAAAACAAAGGTGAAATGAACAAGTGCTCATACTGTTCGAAGGGAAATCACACTGAAAGCTCTTGTATGAAAAAGTGGATTGATATGCTGACCCAACTCCTGGAGAATAATGGCATCTCCCTTCTAGAAAGCTCAAAGAAGAGAGAAGGAGGATCAAGTTCAGATGACAGAGAGAGAGTTCATGCATTGGTCGTTGGCACATCAAGCTCACCCAATTTTATCATTGATTCTGGAGCTTCAAGACACATGGTTTCGACTAAGGAGGCCTTCTCCTCACTGGAAAAGTCAAAAGGACCATCTATTGTACTGGGAGATGACTCTCTCACTGAAATTTTAGGCAAAGGAAGGATAGATCTTGATCATGGTTAGTTCAAAAATGTGCTGTATGTCCCTAGTCTCGCCTCCAACCTCCTATCAGTGTACTAGATGACCCACACTGGGTCTCCTAAGAAAGTCATATTCTCCCCCGATGAAGTTGAGATCACAGAAATCTCAACTGGTAGAGTCATTGCAAAAGGAGTTGCGAATC
>LPNX010094422.1:90265-137685 GCA_001517045.1 Pseudotsuga menziesii
TTCTAGATTTGGATGCTTCCTCATGCATTCGATTTCTTCATGTATTCTATTTATTCAGCAGCCTATGATATTACAGGGTTGGATATTGTACACTCAGTTAATATAATTTTGTGTTACAGCTCCATATTCAATCTCCATTGTTAGCAATTTTGCATGATCAATTGATAATTGTTGTGGGTAAAATTAATCTACTGCTGGCCTGAATTTCTACAGGAGGCTAGTTAGAAATTACACATCCTAGAGGGTGATCTTAAACCGCTCACCATGTATGATGAAACACTCTGAATCTCCATCCCAAAATCTCACCATCTTGTTCAGTAGTAACTTTGTTGAACGCATCAGGGGGATTTGGAAGAACTTCAACAACCTATACTGGGAAAGTGTATCCTGTATTGTTCCATCCTCCTCTACCTCATCTCTGAGGTACCTGATGTATCGCTCTCTCTCCATCTGACTCGAGCCATCCTGTAGATCCAAAAATTACCTGTCATACCTAGTTCAATAATTGTTTTCATTTTGTGCTAATTCGTGCCTGTCATGCGTTTTAACGTGACCCAAGTCGTGCAAAAAAAATTGACAAGTGTGACCTGGGTCTTGCCTGTCTCCTGAACATGCGGGACCCAGGTCGTGCCTGTCTCCTGACAGGTGCGACCAAGTCACTCCTATCTGCTCGATAGGTGTGACCCGGGTCATGCATTTTTCCTCGAAAAGTGTGACCTAGACCTGCGCACCCTTTGGGTTTATCCAAGGATCTCATAATGAGAAAAATAAAAAAATAAACCACTAAAATTGATGGGCTAAGTGAGATCTCTTTCCTGCAACTGACTCAATCAGAAAATAACCATTCCATTTGAAAGAAATCAACATATTTTCTCTGGGGCCCTCCACTCTAACTCAACAATGAATAGTGAAAATGACATGTGTCATGTGGTTCCCCCTTTTTTATTGGCCTCAATTTGGTCAACTCCTTCTGTGCACCACAAAGTCATTCGACGTCCATTTTTCACGCCATTTGCACCATTGGGTTAGGTTTTCCACCCTCTATCCACCTATGAGACCCACGTCTCATGGTCTCCCTATTAATTTTTGGTCCAATTCTTGAAGTTACCTCTATTTGTGTGCCACCATGCAAATCAGACCCCTTATGTATTGGCATGTTCATCAACTATATGCTCCATCCATACTGCAAACTTGGCCTTATTTTTCCACTATTCTCCATCTCGCAAGGAGGCCCCACTAGTGTTCCACTGTTATATTTCCTCCTCATCGGCCATGATCACTACATCACATCTTTCGGCTCATTGAACACTTCCTCCTTGCTTGAATGACCATTACAGAGTTTCTGTTAAGTTCTTTTTTGAATCCTTAAAGAATGAAAATATTCTCAAGCATGCTTGATTCTTTTCACGCTGTTTAAAGTATTTTAAAGGGCGTCTATGTGGCTTCGTTTATCTCCTTTTTCAGACTATGTATACTATTTAAAGAAAAGGACCACCCTAGCACCTTCTAGTTAGGACCACATCGGGACCATAACTGATGAAAAAGTGCACTTATGGGTTGTATTTAATCTCTTTTCCATCCCTATAATCAAGAAAAGATAATCGAGAAAACTTGGTTTCATTCATGCTTGTAAAAGCATTTGAATGATCGTCCAATCAGTATAGGTTTAACCTTATTCGACCTAGTTGGACTAGCTACAGAATATAAGTCTCTATGCCCCTTTCGGTTGGGAGAGCTCTCATTTGTATACTTTTATCCCTTTTCAGACTCAGGAGACAATTCTACAAAAAAGGGACCACATTGGAGTGTTCTTCCTATTTTCAGACTCTCTAAACATGAAAACACCATCGAGCATTTACCGTCTTGGGATCGACAAATATCCACGAGATAGTATCATACTGAGCTAACTTTTATTCCTTCTTCAAGCTCCTTAAACTATGAAGAAGGCCCAAATGGTGCCTTTCGGTGCCCACATATCTTGCATATAATCTTGCATTATGGAAGCATTCCCCCCATTGCGTCGCCTTTGTTCAGAGTACTTTGCGACGAGTCTCCCTTGGATCCCCTATGTTAGCACCCTCTATGTTGAACAATTGAAGAAATATATGGTCAAGAGATGATAAGGTATAAATAAAAATTGGTGAAATATGACCAAGGGCATGTATTAAAAATTGGCAAAAGGTTAGTATTCATGAGTTCTTATCAAAATGCACAATTTTGATTATTTTACTGCACAATTGGAAGGTGTGGATTTGTGATCGGGAAAATCTACGGTTGTATAACGATCCGCTAGGAAAACGTTGCATGAGAATGAAGTTTTGACGGAGACCGGAATGTGTTAACAAGATAACAAGATTGACGGCCAGGAGATAAGGCATATTAAATCTACGGTCATAAGGTAATCTGTGGTATAAAGATGCAAGGATGAACGAGGATAAAGGCTGGCGGATTTCGTAGAAGGGGTTTGATCCAACGGTTCATATAAGAGATGTAATTTGATCGACGGCTATGGTCTAATCCAGAGTTTGAAATTATAAGATAATTAAAACAGATGAATGGTAGCCGAATTCAAACCGCTTTCCACGTGGCGTTCTTTAGTGAGTTTCATTGAGGAAAGTGGTAAAGAAAAAACAACTTGTTGGAGGTCCCGAAACCATTATTCGTCGTATAAAAGTGAGTTGACCAAGGTAAAGTTATTTTTGTTTGCACGTTGCTGGTGAAAAGAAGAAGAGACAGTGCACCATCGTTTTCTGAAAGTCAATTCTTACATATCTGACAGTTACTAGGTAAGCCTAAACTCCGAGATTCTTGTGGAAGACTTGTTTCCATTGCTTATTATGGAAAAAGAGCAAAGTTCGGGGGTATTATGCAGGGTTCTGGATGAAAGAGAAGAAGTAGTTATTGATAGGGAAAGGAATGTTTTTGACCCTATTCTGTCAATATGCAGTGTGTCTATGTCAAAGGAACGTCTATGGCAGTATAATTTACAGGGAAATGATATCTTAAATGTCTGCAATTCTTTTATGTATTACTTTGGTGTTGAACAAACCCTATCTTTCTTGGAATTCATCGAGTAGTGTGCAAACAATTATTCATCTTCTGAAAGGGTTATTATGAGTCGTACAACTTAAAAAATTCTCTGTAGAATTGACACGAAATCTGTTTGCGAAGTGTTAAGTCTACCTAATAATTTTCCTGAAAATCCTGAGTCTTTCAATGAACAAGTCTTGATCGAGTTGTATAAAAATTGCGAAACTGAAATTAGATGTCAGTTCTTGTCCAGTATTTTAAAAGTTGGTCAGTCATTAGAAGGTTTATTTTTGCCATATAATGTCAGTATTTTCAGAGATGAAGTCCAGTTTTTCATGTCAGTGGTTAGTCAGGTTTTAGATCTGGATGATGATAAACATGTAAGCGAAGTCATTTTGGGTTTTTTGTTGAGTATAGGGTCGACTAACCAAGAATCCTATTTGGTCCGTTGTTTCAATCGTGATGAGTTTTTGGCTGAAGCGATCCATACCCAGTTAGTTGAGTTTCCCAAGGCTAGGTTTTTTTGATACCAGTAATATTTGTTGAACATGTTATTATGTTCAAATGTGTCAGAGTTTTAGTTCTTATCTACGATGTTTTCTTCAGACCTTCCAAAGCAGATCAGCATGTTCGAATTTGTGAATACGATCGTGGCTGAGGTATATAAAATTATTTTTGATGATGTCTTACCTAGGGTATTAGAAGACATGAGAGTCATGTTGTAATCTTCTTCAGAAGACAAAACAGGAGATTGGTTTTTACACAAGGAATTTACTGTTACAAGAGTTTATGGGTTCACTGGAGAACCATATAGGTTACCTACCTTTTTAATGTCAAGAGTATTTTCATTAGAGTTCATGAGACAAAGGTTGTGTGCAGAGGAGGAACACTTCAGAGCATTTAAAAAATACTCTGATTTAAAATTCCCTCTTAAGGTTGGTCCTTTCATTTTCAAGAATAAAAGTGCTCTGTTGGTGATTGAAAAATTATTGGAAGTTATGGACTTTTAAAAAAAAGAAAAAATGAATTATGACTCGCATCAGATTATTTCTCAGAGAAGGCAATTGAACAAAACCATCCGTTTGATCATCTAGTTATTGAGGGGTTATATAAAATGGCTAATTTGTCTAATTTTGAAGAAGATCCAAAAATTATAAAAGAGGGGATGACAAAAGCTAATGAATATAAGAGGGATAAATTGTCTTTATCAATTCAAATGCTTGTTAATTCCGGTGTTATTAATAAAAGGACTCTTTTTGAAGCAGATGGAATGGACGTGGATGAAGAGACTTCCAATTAAAAAATTAAGATGCATCCTCAGAATGAGCTAACCATTTTAGAAGAAGTATTATCAGAAGACTTAAAGAAAATGGTTTTGTTTCAGAAAAAGTTTGTGCAAATGAAACAATATTCTTTTGGAGATGAAGGTAAAACAGAATCTAGTTCTCATTACAAATATAGGACAGAGCTGATGTCGGGTTGTTTTAATAAAGAAATGCAGTCATTAGAGGAACTGAAAATCTGCTTCCCCGAGTTAGAAAATTAATTAATCAAAAAACTTCATTGATTTCTACTCGGGATGCAGAGAGAAATACCTTGAAATTTGCTGTGGTGAGTGATAAGAAGGTGTCTGAGATGGAGGTGAAGTTGGATAAAATTAGTGTCCCTGATAAAATACAGCTCCATAAACAAACCGGAGATGTCATTTATCCTGATTTGCTACATGCAACTGTGAAAGTTACTAGATTGCAATCTCTTGTGGATAAAATGGAAGTTCAATTAAAACATGAGAAAGTTGAAAATAAAGCCAATTTGATTCAAATAAAGAAGCTACAAGGAGATATCATAAGCTTAGGGACTGAACCAAACAATGTGCAAGCAACGAAAAAGCTTCTGGAAGAGAAGGATAATACCATTCAAGTGTTGAAAAAGAAGCTTAAGGTCCCTAACAATCAACATGTTCAATCTTCAGAGTTAATTGCAATACAAGAAGAAAAAGAAAAGGTCTACCAGGAAATGATGGATTACAAAGGTAAATTATTGAAGATGCAGGATGAGAAGGACAAGTGGGAAACAGAAAAGGCTGAGTTGATAACTCAAATTACAGGGTTGAATATAGGTCAAAATGAAGAAAAAGTGGTTATGGAGGAATTGATGAATCAACCTTTCGTTGATACAAATGAACGCCTTGTTAATGTTGAAAAACCATTAAATGAATTTTCTGCAGATGCTTTGATAGTTCCCATGTCTCAGGTAAGTTTGAAGGAAGTGGAGATTAAAGGGTTAAAGGACGAGAATGAAAAGATTAAGTCGGAATTGGCTAAGAGTATTGAAGAAAAGAATAAATCTTGGAATGAGAAGAGCCAATTACAGAAAAAATTCAATGAATTGAAAGAGAGAAACACAGGAAAAGCTCCTTTACAGGGAGGTAAACATTTGATCTAGGATACCTTGTCTGTAGAAATCACCAAATTCAGACATTATTTAAATTTTATCGATGATGAAAGTGCATTAGTAAATTTGGCTGCTCAGAGATTAAAATTAGCAAATGAAACCATGGAAAATAAATTTCTGAATACTGCTCATAATGCTGTTAATTTTTTAAATTCTCTAACATGTCAAAATCTGCAGGATATTGGGATCAAAGACAGGGTAGCTATTATATTATGGGTGAAGAAGTTTATTAATAAACATCAACTTATAAAAGTTGTGTAGGATAAAGTAAATCAAATGTCTTCTCAAATCAAAGATTTCAGGGTAGCTTTTCAAAATTTATTTAATGATGGTATCCCTTCTTTTTGGGATGACGAAGGACGACTATTTTCTCAGGAATAATATCACAACCTGTTGGTGCATAATCGCATGGAACATTCTAAGTTTGAGGATTTAGTCAAAGGATTAACGGGAAAGGTTATTGTTGAAAAGTTGACCGAAGATTTTGAAATATTGGATCGGTTTTTAGTTATTAAAAAAGGGTTACCAGTTGTGTCTTATGAATATTAGGTGGATTTAGAAGTGTCGATAATAAAAATGACGGAGTACGACATTCCAAATGTAGAGCAGTGGAAAATTGTGGAGAAATTTGGGAAAACCAAATACATATTACATTCATAAGGACAGGTGTTGCAGTTTCAGGAGGCTATTTGTTCATGGTACCTTGCAGTTGTGAATTTGCTACAATCAAGCAAACTGTTATTTCAAACAAAGCATGTAATTATTATTCCTAATTTTTAGGGAAATGGTTACAAGAAATTATGATTAACAGTTAGTTGGTTTTAACGTACTTGGAAGAAACTATTGTGTATATATTTCAATTTTATTGATGTATCAAGGGTTGAAACCCGTAAGATTGGACTTATGTTTTGTGAGAACCTTTTTTGAATAAAAATTACAAAGCCGAATGCTAGTTTATCTCCAAAGTTTCATGTATTTTTTATGTTACAGTATGTGCTTTCTTTCCCTGTGAAATGTTTTTTAAGTGTTTATCTTCCATTCTGTTTTCTTTCATGTCTGAATGCAGTGTATAATAGTTTCGGAATTCATACACGTTATGCTTTGGCTATTGTTTTAGATATCCACAAATCTTTCTTCTAAAGTTGATATGGAATTCATCTTGTGATGCTCTATATTAATGGATTGTTCATGTTTCTTTCCTATCACCTAAAAATCAATGAATGACTGTAACTAAATAATTATCTTGCCTTTGTTGAGATTCTGAGTAGGTAGCTTTGTATTATCTTCATTTGTTTTGTTTCAACCATCTACATAACTTAAAACTGTTGATTCATATAACTGGCCTTGTTAAGTCTGTATTTGAGAGATCCCTCTCTGGAGAGAAAAGCCAGTTTCTTTCTAAAAGTGGTTTTAATGTTACCTTGAGATTTCCTTTCACAACCTTAGGTATATTTTGAGTGATAACAAATTGGTGTCGTTGCCAGGGAAGAAAGTGCAAATCAGCCTTGGGAAGAATGACAAAGATTATAATATATCATGAAAAGGATTTCCACGGGCAAACCGAATTTTTTGTAAGTAAAGAAGGTTGTACATTTTACCTGGAGATTCCAATTTAATTTTTATCAATATTTTAGAAGACATAGTGGCTTCAAATAGACATACACGAGGTAAATCTAACACTGAAGTTTTACGAAGCTTGGAAGATCCAGAAAAATTATTTAGAAAAAGAGGCAAAGAAAAAATAAATATTTCTCTATTTGGTACATCATCTTCTCAAGATTTTCATAGCATACTTGATAAGGAATGGGAAACTAATCTTGAAAAGGGTTTGTTAAAATCTAAATCTGATTTTTATCTTAAGAATATTGAATTCAACCCTCATAGACTAGAATCCTATTTACTTGATTCTCTTTGGCAAGGTCTTCAACAGTCTACGAAGGTTGAAGAAATACCTGTTGTTCAAGACATTCAAACTTCCCCAATTCGTCCAAATCCACCTAGACCAATGGTAGCTAGGTTTGCTCCTTTACGTTTACTTGCTGTATTGCATGAACTTCCCCAAAACTATTCCCAGAGAATTTATTTATTTGATGGAGAGGGAGGTATAACGACAAAACAACATGTGGAAAAATTTGAAGATTTTATTGACTTGGAGGAGGTTGATTATGTAGATGTTAAAATGAGGTTGTTCGCTCAAAGCTTATTAGGGGAAGTAAAGAAATGGTTTAAATATTTTCCAGCTACATCAATTCTGACATTTCAAGCTTTCCAAAATGCGTTTTTAGAAAGATGGGATGATAAACAAAGCCCTTTACAGCTTCTTTCCCAATACAATAATATTAAGAAAGGAGGTTTTGAATCTGTTCATGAATTTTCAAGCAGGTTTATGAGAGTTTATAATTCCATCCCAGATGATATAAAGCCTTCTGTAGCTGCTGCTAAACTGCATTATGCTGAGGCCTTTCACAATGAATTTGTATTTTCATTAAGGGAGAGAAAGTCAGTGAGTCTTGCTGCTATGTTCAGAGATGCTTTAGAAGTGGAAGCAAATATGATGGCGAGTGGAAAAATGAAACAAAGAGATATTGATAGGAAGAAAATTAGAGAAGAAAACATTCCTTCTACTTCTTCTTCTGCTAATGACATTAAATTTGAAATGATGTTAAAAACAATGGCCCAAGTTGATGGATAGATTGAATATAGACAATAGATCATTTAACAGAGAACAAGCTGAGCCTCAAATCATAAATCCAAATTTTAGAAGGCCAAATCTTCCTATACTTCCACAAAATAGGAGAGAGATATGAGAAATCCAAGGAATAAAGAAGAGCAATAGATTCAACCACCTTTCCCTGAGAATTATGTTGCAGATGAAGAAGAGCCTGCTGAAAATGAAATTCATCTTTTCGGGGAATTGGATTCTGAGATATACCTCACTGAGGAAAAGCATCATATGTTTGCATAGGAAGATGGCAATAATGATTTTGAGAATGAATCAGAGCAGTATTAGAGAGGTTATTTGCATGCTATGGATGATGTACAAAGGAAGATTAGGTTGAGAAATAGAGATGCTGTTGTAAATAAAGGGAGGCCAAATTCAAACCAGTATTCCACTAGTTCATTAAATACAGAAAAAAGAAGTGAAATACAAAAAGATCCTATTGTGAATAAAGAAGTTGAGAATAAAACAGAAAAACAAAAGAAGTGAAACAAATGGCATCATCGGATGTAGAGAAAGTTACTTCTATTTTCAATCTGCAGAATGAACTTTCAAAGTTGAAGATTTATGTTCCTTTTAATGAGTTGTTGAGGAATAATGAATACATGGATACGATAACAAGAATGGTTAAGGGTCAAGGAGAATTTCAATCAGATATTTCAAAATTGACAGATGATAATCCTACTATTACATTTGGGCCAAAGGTTGAAAATATGGATGATGAAGAGGTTCCTCCATTTTATTTGAGTTTGAATGTGCATGATATGGTTGTGCATAATGCCATGTTAGACTCAGGTGCATCACATAATTTAATGCCTAAAGGAGTGGTAGAAAGTTTGGGGTTGGAAATTATGAGACCATATAAATATTTGTATTCCTTTGATTCTAGGAGGGTGAAGTGTCTTGGTTTGATTAAAGATATGGTGGTGTGTTTAAACAAATTGCCATCCAAAACAATAGTGATGGATGTTGTTGTAGCAGATATCCCACCAAAATTTGGAGTATTGTTATCAAGATCTTGGACTTCAAAGCTAAAGGGTAGTTTACAAATGGACATGTCATACGCTACTATTCCTGTCCAAAATGGGAGTAGAAGGTTATACAGTGAGAAGAGAACACCTTATGTAGAAAGCAACCAAGATAGACCAGACATTCATCATATATATGTCGTTGATATTGATTTAGGATCTTCTATTTTCTTTAATGATAATGTTCCATGTGATCTAAAGTCTTGATTGCAAACTAAATCTGAAAAGAATGAAGAAGGAGTAAAGGAGCAAGATGCTTTGGAAAAGAAACAAAAAAAAGAAGGATTGTGGACCATGTATTTTGATGGGTCTGTGGCAAAATTTGGTGCTGGTGCTGGTGTATACATAATTTCTCCTATCAGGGATTTTAAAGCTTTATCATATAAATTAACATTTTAATGCACAAATAATGTAGCTGAGTATGAATATTTGTTACTTGGGCTGCATGCATTGAAATATTTGGGAGCGTAGACGATACGAGTTTTGGGAGATTCAGAGCTTGTAATAAACCAGGTGAATGATGGTTATAAAACCAGACATCCTCGGATGAGGGCATATAGAAATGAATTATGGGATATGTTTGGTAACTATTTTACAGAACATACAATTAAGGTGGTTCCTAGATATGAAAACATGGTAGCTGATTCTTTAGTAGTTGCTGCTGGTAAATTTAAAACTCCAAATGCTGGTAAAAAGGAATACCAAGTGGACATTGTAAATAGACCATCCATACCTGATAATTCTAAATATTGGCAGGTATTTGAAGATGATATGCAAATAAAAATATTTTTAGAATTATCTGGTGATTTTGTAAATACTCATATTGATGGTGAAAATGATAATTGTGCAAATTTCCAAGATGCTGAAGAAAGTGAAGAAGAAATGATTAATACTGAAAAATTAAAGAGAACTCTAGGGGGACAGGATATCATTCAATTGAAAAGTAATTTTATCCCAAGAGGTTTGACTCCCTTAGAGAATATTTTTGATCAAAATGATGTTGCAAAAGATCCAAAAGTGAAACATGCGGATAATGATGTTGAGGATAAAAATATTGGCACTTAAGAAAATCCGAAGATTGTGAAGCTGTCTAAAAATCTGCCTGCCAAAAAGAAAGAAGAGTACGTGAACTTGATGAAGAAATATAGTGGTGTATTCACCTGGAGTTATGAAGATCTCAAAGAATATGATACTTCAATAATAAAACATACTATTCCAATCGAACCTAGAGAAAAACCTTTCAGGCAGAAACTCAGAAGGATAAATCCAAAAGTATTGCCAGTTATTGAGAAAGAGATCAAAAAATTGTTTGATGCTAAAATTATTGTGACTTTGAGATTCTCAAGGTGGGTTGCTAATTTAGTTCCTGTCAGAAAGAAGAATGGAGAAATAAGGATTTGTATAGATTTCAGGAATTTGAATAAAGTCTCAATCAAAGATAATTATCCCTTGCCAAAGATGGATCATATTTTGTGGAAAGTGGTCGTAGCAGAAAGAATTTCAACCATGGATGGTTTTTCAGGATACAATCAAATCAAAGTGTTACCTAAAGATTAAGAAAAGACTGCTTTTACCACACCATGGGGCACTTTTATGTATGTGATGATGCATTTTGGTTTGATGAATGTAGGGGATACTTTCAAGCGTTCCATGGATATTGCTTTTGCAGGAGAAATAGGTAAATTTGTGGTAATTTATATGGATGATATCATTGTATATTCAAAATTTGACAGGGAGCATATTCACCATTTGGAAAAAGTCTTTATAAAATGCAGAAAATTTGGTATATCATTGAATCCAAAAAAGTCAAATTTTGCATTAGAAGAAGGGAAGTTATTGGGTCACATTATCTCAAAGGATGGAATAAAGATTGATCCGGATAGAGTCAGTGCAATTCTGAAGGTGGGAGAACCAAGAAGAAAAAAAGAAATACAATCATTCCTTGGGCAGGTAAATTTCTTGAGAAGATTTATTCCCAACTTTGCTGAAATACTAATGAATATCACTAATATGCTGAGAAAAGGTCATGAAATAAAGTGGACAGCAGAGGCTAAGAAATCTTTTAAAGAAATTAAACAAGCTATTTCAGAAGCTCCTGTGTTGGTGAGTCCAGATTTCAATAAAGATTTCTTACTATTTTCATATGCGTCATAACATACTATTGTTGCAGTCTTGTTACAAAAGAATAATGAGAATATGGAGCAGCCTATATCCTTTTTCAGTAAGATGTTTAGAGATGGGGAATTAAAATATGACATTATGGAGAAACAAGCGTACGCTTTGGTTAAGGCTTTGAAATATTTTAGGGTATATATTCTTCATTCACATATAATTGCTCATGTTCCAACTAGTGCGGTGAAAGGAATTCTTACACAGTCTGATCTAGAAGGAAGAAGAGTGAAATGGATAGCAACATTATTAGAGTATGATATAGAAATTAGACCCACCAAGTTGATTAAAGGGAAAGGACTTGCAAAATGTTGACAGATTCAAATTGTGAAACTTTACAGCTTAATTTATTATCTAGTCAATTTAATCAGTCGGACACAGGGGTGGAGGTGATGATTGATTTTACAACATCTTCCTGGTATTTTGATATTGTTCGTGTTCTGCAAAAATCACAAGCTCCTGCAGGATTAAGTAAAACTAAAGCAAGATCTGTGAAGTTGAAAGCTACTAAATTCTATGTTTTAAATCAATATCTTTATTGGAAGGATCCTGGTGGTGTGTTACTTAATTGTCTTTTGGAAAATGAAGCCCAGCAAACGATGAAGGAATTTCATAAAGGAGATTGTGGAGTACATCACTCTTGGAAAGTGACAGCAAACAAAATTTTGAGAGCTGGTTTTTATTGGCCATCATTATTTTCGGATGTGTACAAAGAGACTAGTACATGTCACCAATGCCATATTTTTTATGGTAAGAGAAAAGTAATTCCACATCCTCTTAATCCAATAATAGTAGAAGCTCCTTTTCAGCAATGGGGTTGGATTTTATTGGAGAAATAAACCCAAATTCTTCAGGACAACATAAGTGGATTTTAACAGCTACAGACTATTTTACGAAGTGGATTGAAGCGATACCTACCAGGAGAGCTACTGAGACAATGATCATGGATTTTCTTGAAGAAAATATATTGGCTAGGTTTGGTTGTCCCAGAAGAAATGTGACTGATAATGTAGCAGCTTTTAAGTCCAAAAAGATGATTAATTTTTTTCATAAATATCATATCAGTCTAAATCATTCGACTGCTTACTATCCATAGGAAAATGGACTGGCAGAATCCTCTAATAAGAGTCTGGTAAGAATCATCAAGAAATTATTAGAAGATAGAAAAAGGGCTTGGCACACCAAGCTTAAGTATGATTTGTGGGATGATATAATTAGCACTAAAAGGGAAATGGAATGTCTCCTTTTCAATTAGTATATGCAACTGAGGTCATTTTTCCAGCATCATTGGGTGTACCAGTTATGAAATTTTTTCAGGAACAGCAGGATGAACTGAACCATATGTAGAGAAGAATGAACCAAATTATATAATTCGATGAGCAAAGAAATAAATCTTATGATAAAGTGCAAATACATCAAGAAAAAATGAAAAACACCTTTGATAGAAGGATGAAAGAAGAACAGTTCCAAATTGATGACCTGGTGTTAAAATGGGATGCTCCTAGGGAAGATAAGCATGGAAAATTTGACCACATATGGGTAGGTCCTTATGTTATTGCAGGTCACAGAGGAGAGAATGCATTTATTCTGGAACATCAAAATGGGGTTTTGCTAGATAGTGGCCCTGTTAATGGAAGATTTTTAAAACACTACCTGTCCTAAAGCGGAAGGTAAATTTTGTACTATAGTTTGTAAATATTTATTTATTTCTGAAAGCAATACAGATGGCGAACCAAATAGATTTGAAGCACAGAGTGAAGGCCTTAATATTTTGAAGGGAAGCCATTTTCTTTATTTAGAAAAAATATATATCTAAAAAATAAAAAGTTTGGAGGTTTGGGTACAAAAGTCAGAAGCATGCACCTGGTCTACGAGTTCTTTGATACCTCATAGGGAGGATATCATCCCCAGTTGGAGCCAATTGTTAGCACCCTCTATGTTGAACAATTGAAGAAAGATATGGTCAATAAATGATAAGGGATAAATAAAAAATGGTGAAATATGACAAAGGGCATGTATTAAAAATTGGAAAAAGGTTAGTATTCATGAGTTCTTATCAAAATGTGTACTTTTGATTATTTTACTGCACAATTGAAAGGTGTAGATTTGTGATCGAGAAAATCTACGGTTGTAAAACGATCCGCTGGGAAAAAGTTGCATGAGAATGAAGTTTTGACGAAGACCAGAATGTGTTAACAAGATAACAAGATTGACAGCCAGGAGATAAAGTGGATTAAATATACGATCATAAGGTAATCCGTGACATAAAGATGCAAGGATGAACGAGGATAAAGGATGGCGGATTTCGTAGAAGGGGTTTGATCCAACGGTTCATATAAGAGATGTAATCTAATTGACGACTATAGTCTAATCTGGAGTTTGAACTTATAAGATAATTAAAACAGATGAGTGGTAGCGGAATTCAAACTGATTTCCACGTGGCGTTCTTTAGTGAGTTACGCTAAGGAAAGTGGTAAAGAAAAAACAACTTATTAGGGGTCTCGGAACCATTATTCGTCATATAAAAGTGAGTTGACCAAGGTAAAGTTATTTTTGATTGCACATTGCTGGTGAAAAGAAGAAGAGAAAGTGCACCATCATTTTCCGAAAGTCAATTCTTACATATCTAATAGTTATCAGGTAAGCCTAAACTCCGAGATTCTTGTGGAAGACTTGTTGCCATTGCTTATTATGGAAAAATAGCAGAGTTCAGGGGTATTATGCAAGGTTCTGGATGAAAGAGAAGAAGTATTATTGATAGGGAAAAGGAATGTTTTTGACCCTATTATGTCAGTATGTACTCTGTCTCTTTCAAAGGAACATCCATGGCAGTATAATTTATAGGGAAATGATATCCTAAATGTATGCAATTCTTTTCTGTATTACTTTGCCGTCGAACAAGCCCTACCTTTCCTGGAATTCGTTGAGTGGTGTGCAAACATTTATTCATATTCTGAAAGGGTTATTATGAGTCGTACAACTTCAAAAACTCTGTAGAATTGACGTGAAATCTGTTCGCGAAGTGTTAAGTCTGCCTAATAATTTTCCTGAAAATCCTGAGTCTTTCAATGAACAAGTCCTGATCGAGTTGTATAAAAATTGCGAAACTGAAATTAGATGTCAGTTCTTGTCCAGTATTTTAAAAGTTGGTCAGTCATTAGAAGTTTTATTTTTGCCATATAATGTCAATATTTTCATAGATGAAGTTCAGTTGGTCATGTTAGTGGTTAGTCACGTTTTGGGTCTGGATGATGATAAACATGTAAGCGAAGTCATTTTGGGTTTTTTGCTGAGTATAGGGCCGACTGACCCTGAATCCAATTCGGTCCGTTATTTCAATCTTGATGATTTTTTGGCTGAAGTGATCCATACCCAGTTAGTTGAGTTTCCCAAGGTTAGGTTTTTCCGATACCGATCATATTTGTTGAACATGTTATTATGTTCAAATGTGTCAGAGTTGCAGTTCTTATCTACCATGTTTTCTTCAGACCTTCCAAAGCATAACATCATGTTCGAATTTGTGAATATGATCATGGTTGAGGTATATAAAATGACTTTTGATGATGTCTTACCTAGGTTATTAGAAGAGACGAGAGTCATGTTGCAATATTCTTCAGAAGACAGAACAGGAGATTGGTTTTTACACAAGGAATTTACTGTTAGAAGAGTGTATGGGCTCACTAGAGAACCATACAGGTTACCTGCCTTTTTAACGTCAAGAGTATTTGCATTAGAGTTCATGAGACAAAGGTTCTGTGCAGAGGAGAAACACTTCGGAGCATTTAAAAAATCTTCTGATGTAAAATTCCCTCTTAAGGTTGGTCCTTTCATTTTCAAGAATAAAAGTGCTATGTTGGTGATTGAAAAATTATTGGAAGTTATGGACTTTCAAAAACAAGAAAAAATGAATTATGACCTGCATCAGATTATTTCTCAAAGAAGGCAATTGAATAAAAACAAACAATTTGATCATCTAGTTATTGAGGGGTTAGATAAAATGGCTAATCTGTCTAATTTTGAAGAAGATCCAAAAAATATGAAAGAGGGGATGACATAAGCTAATGAATATAAGAGGGATAAATTGGATTTATTAGTTCAAATGCCTGTTAATTCTGGTGTTATTAATAAAAGGACTCTTTCTGAAGCAGATGGCATGGACGTGGATGAAGAGACTTCCAATAAAAATATCAAGATGCATCTATTAATCTTGTATATTGATCTAGGAACAAAACATCAATCTCATCAAAGATTAATCAACAAATAACTCATGAAATGGTGTAATCGGTCTACAGGAATAGTAGTCGCTCTGTATTCACATAAAGAATGAATGATTACAATTACAATGTCATGCTACAGGCATGAATGAGAAGCAATTTGAATTCCTAAGGAGGTCATTCGAATTCAATGAGTGAGTCTAGCTTAACTGACTGTAAGCCATAGTCCACACTCAGTTAACCACTAATCAAAACCCTAATTGACTCAACTGAACCCTAACTGGAGCCGAAGTGCAATAAATGACTGAGTCTCAACTGAAAGAGATCAGACACATGTCATAGGAAGCCAACCATCAAGTGCTAGCGCTTCAATGACTCCAATGAACCCCGATGAGGTTTACTGAAGTTGAACTGAACATCAGAAGTTGGTGGAGGCGCCCCTGTTGACTCCAATTCATTAATTAATCATTAAATAATCAATTAAATGAAAGGAGGCGCCTTCACTAACCTGTTTAACTGATTGTAACTACCAGTTAGCAATTAGGTGCATTAATATCACCCATATCACCCCCGGAGTGCTCCAGTTAGCCTCCTCGAATGTAGGAGAAGGCTAAGTTAGCCTCCTTGATTGAAGGTAGGCGTGGGTGTGACTGGATGATGACATTTAATGCTCCACTAATTTCAATTAATGTCAATAATACTTAGGATAGTGGTTTAACTAGGCCAATTTGACCAAAAGAGTGTGTATGGTGGTAAATGTCTCCAAAACCCCCCCTTAAGCTATACTCAGGAGGAGTTAGAAAAGACAAATGCATAAAAATTCTAGGGCCTCGGCAACAAAGGCCATAGGTCACCCTGTATAATAAAGTAACTGAAACAATGCTCAAAACAAACTAAATGAGGAAAAGAGGGAAAACCCAGTGGGAAAAACCCCCCCTCAAGCTGAACACTGAAAGTAGTCTGAATCACCCTGATGAAATCACCCCCAACAGTGAACGGAGGTAAGTGAACTTCTTTTCTAAAAATCTCTTGGTGAAGATGTCTGCAATCTGCTCATCAGTTGGGCAGTATTGCAGAATGATGGTCCTGTCATGCACTAACTCCCTGATATAGTGCATGTCGATCTCTACATGCTTGGTCCTATTCCTGGTAACTGGATCCATGGATATCTTAATAGCACTTTGATTGTCACAAAAGAGGGTGGACAAAGTACTACCAAGATCAAACTATGAAAGAATGCCTTGCAACCAAACTGCTTGGATGCAAGCATTCACCACTCCTTGATACTCGGCCTCTGCTGAAGATACTGCTATGGCAGTCTGCTTTTTGCTTGACCAGAAAATGATGCCACCACCAAACATGAATACATATCCAAAATTAGACTTTCGATCAATAGAATCACCCGCCTAATCAGTATCTGTGTATCCAACCAGCTCTAGCTCGGAGTCTGCTGCATAGTAAATGCCGTAGGTCCTGGTTCCCTGAATATACTGGAGGATCCTCTTGGATGCCTTCCAATGAATATCATGAGGCTGCTGCATGTATTTTGATACAACATTCACTGCATAACAAATATCAGGCCGAGAATGTGTCAAGTACAACAAGCTACCAATCAGCTGTCGATAGATAGTGCAGTCCATGGGAGGTGTTCTTTTTCCTTCTTCAAGGCTGATCCGTGAAAGGAAAGGGAATGGTGCAGGCCTACATTCAGCCATGTTAAACTTGACTAACAGGTCTGAAATGTATTTGCACTGAGTGAACATAATCCCATCATAATTTTTCTCAATTTTGAGCCCCAAAAATTGTTTTAGAAGCCCCAAATCACTAATTTCAAAGGCATTGTGGAGAGCAGTTTTGATGGATGAAATGGAGGCAACTGTGATACTTGTGATCAGTAAGTCATCAAAATATAAAACAATTATAATTATATGACCATCATACTGCTATAAATACACATTTGGATCTGATCTACACCTCTGAAAGTTTTGCGAGAGAAGGAAGGCATCCATCTTGGATTACCAATCTCTTGGGGCCTGTTTTAACCTGTATAGTGACTTATTTAGCTTGCAAACCAAAGATGGATCAGTGATGTATCCCTTAGTCTGCTTCATGTATATCTCCTCATGAATATCTCCATGCAGAAAGGCTGACTTAACATCCATGCGATGCACTTCCCAGTGCTTGGATGTTGAAATTGCCAAAACAAGGTGGATGGAGTCCATTTTTGCAACCGGTGAAAAGGTCTCATGGTAGTCCATTCCTTTGACCTGAGAGAAAAATTTTGCCACCAAACTTGCCTTATATTTGTAGGTTCTTCCATCAGAAGCAACCTTGGTCCGAAACACGCACTTGCATTGAACCAATTTCCTTCCCGAAGGAAGAGAAACTAGCTCCCAAGTAGTGTTTTTATGAAGAGAATTCATCTCTTCATCCATGGCAACTTGCCATATCGGATCCTTCCGAGCATGGTAGTAGGATTTTGGATCTGAATTAATCATCAAATATCAAGTTTCAGACAGCAAACTATTGGGACAAGAGAGCGTAATACTTGCTCTTTGGAAATCAGACTGGGTTCTCCTTGGATCATCCGGATTTCCAATGTTGTCTCCTGCAGAGGAGAGTGTCTGTCGGGCCCATGTAGGAAGATGATTTTGCACTTCAGGTTCTGATTCTACATATGATGATTGCTGCACACTGATATCAGAAATTAGAGGATCCAAATCAGGGTCATCACCCCCAATTTCATCATCCAAATATTCAGTAGAATAGGAAGGAAATTCAACAGTTTTCTCCTTCACTAGTTCCACCTCCTGAAGAGGCTCATCGAACTTGACACTTCTCTTGATGATGATCTGTTTGGTATTGATATCTAGTAGCTTGAAACATTTATATTCATTAGGATACCCAATAAATAGACATTCTATGCTTTGCGGTTGCAAAGCCCTTCTTTTATCAAGCGGAATTCGGGCCCATGCAGTGGACCCAAACACCCGTAGGTTCGACACATCCGGCTTGTGTCCGAAGTATGCTTCGAAAGGGGTCTTCCATTTCACAGATGAGTGTGGCACCCTGTTCTGAATGTATGCTGTAGCATGCATGGCCTCATCCCACAAATTTTCAGCAAGCTTCTTGGATTCCAACATACAGGTGGTCATCTCCTTGAGAGACTGATTCTTCCTTTTCGCTACTCCGTTCTGCTGGGGAGTGTAGGGGATTGAATGTTGGACCTGAATACCACTTTGGGAGAATATGTGCAGAAACTCATTACTGACATACTCCCCTCCATTATCAGAACTCAAGATCTTGATCTTAATCCCAGAGGCATTTTCGATCAAGGCCTTCAATTCAGAAATTTTTTCACATACTTCAGACTTCTTTTTGAGAAAGAAGACCCATGTGTACCTTGAAAAATCATCAATAAAAGTAAGAAGATACCTTGATCCATTCATGGATGTGATAGGAATTGGACCGCTGATATCAGAATGTATCAGCACCAATATGCATGTAGCTCGGTTTTCCTTCCCCCGATCGAACTTGTGCTCAGGGTGTTTTCCAATCACACAGCCCTTGCAAATTCCCGTGGTTTCCTTCATGACCGGGAGGCCTTCAACCATTGAGTTTTTCTGTAATTGCTGAAAATATTTTAAATTAAGATGGCCAAACCTCTCATGCCACAGCCTACTAACCTCATTTCCATGAGTTAGCAGAGCGGTGGGCTTTGCATCCGCAATAAAGTGAGAGAACTCGTAGGATTTTGCATGATGGTTTGCAAGGCCTTTAGCAATGAGTTTCCCGGATGCGATTTCTGTTATCTCAACATAATTTGGGCTAAAAGAAACTCTCTTAGGCACTCCTTTATGTGTCATCTGATAGAAACTAAGGATATTTGATGCCAAAGACAGTACATACAAAACATTTGAAAAAAAGCCATTTTCAAGATCAACAGTACCTTGTCCTTCTGAAATGATGGTGGAGTCATCTCCCATGTGGATGGGGATGGATTTTCTGGTCTCCAAGGATGAAAAGGAGTATATTTCATCCATCATGTGGTTCGAAGCTCCAAAATCGATCAAGAGTGCTTTGGACTTCGAAGTGCTTTCCATGAGGGCATGACCTTTTTCATGCTGTGGTTCCCGATCTTGTTGATCTCTCCTCCGAAAGCTCTCCAGAAGATTAATGTGATTTCTCTCAAGGAGAGAAGTTGCTTCATCAAGCTTCTTCTTCATGCAGGCATGTTCAGGGTGGAATCCCTTCCCTCAATAAGAACACTTGACTTTTTCCTTGCCATGGTGCCCTTTTCCTTTGTTCTTCCTTGAGCCGGAAGACTCATCATGCTGCTGATTTTCAACTCTAGGTTTAGGAGCATCAAATTTAGTTTTTGGATTTTTCTACTGCTTTCCTTTACCCTTCAGATCTTTGGGCCCCGAGACATGAAGGGCTTGATCACGGGAGGATCTGATGATCCCCATCTGGACAAGCTTGTCATGTTCACATGTTAGGGACTCAATGAAGGAATTGAGTGTAGGCATCTTCCATCCAAGGGTTGTGAGCTTCCCCGCATGAAATGTAGAAACAAAAAATGAATAATCAGCTCCAATTTTGGAGAGTATGGTGAGGATGAGCTGATCATCCTCCTTCTCCACTTTGCATTGCTTCAAGAGTAAAACAATATGCTTGAACTTTGTGAAGAAATCATTCAGAGTCTCGAAATTGGAGGGCTCGAGAGACATGAGTTCATTTTCAAGCTAGTAAACCCTCAAGTCATCATGCTTTCCATATAGATTTTCCAATTTGTCCCATATTTCTTTTGGAGTCTTCAATCCTGCAAGATAGAAAAGAAGATCTCGGGAAATAGAGAGGCACACAAAAATGAAGGCTTCATCCTTCTTGTTCAAGAATCTTGATTTTTCTATGTCTGAACCGGGCTCATCTTCAGTGTCCATGGTGACTCTAAAGAGTCCTCTGGAGCACAGCTAAATCTCCATATCACCTTTCCATGAGTGGAAATTGTATGGAGTCAAGAGATCTACTAAGGAGGCTATCTGGATTTGCTGGAGCGAATGCTTCACCTATAGAAACCTGAAAATCAAAACAGAAAGGGCAATGTAAGGTCGGACAACCTGCACATTTTAGGCTTTCATCACACCTAGCATAGTCAATCAAGCAAGCTTGATCAACAAGTTCCTTACTTGGGGTATTAAGTGGTAAGCCTTGGCTTCTGGTGCAGTGCTGGATTTTTGAGCTATTGCTCAATTTTCATGCAGAAATCTGTCAAAAAGCTTGTTTTTGAGAGATAGGTCTTCATCCCGCCGTGAGCTCTGATACCATATTAATCTTGTATATTTATCTAGGAAAAAAACATCAATCTCATCAAATATTAATCAACAAATAACTCATGAAATGGTGTAATCGGTCTACAGGAATAGTAGTCGCTCTGTATTCACATAAAGAATGAATGATTACAATTACAATGTCATGCTACAAGCATGAATGAAAAGCAATTCAAATTCCTAAGGAGGTCATTTGAATTGAATGAGTGAGTCTAGCTTAACTGACTATAAGCCATAGTCCACACTCAGTTAACCACTGATCAAAACCCTAATTGACTCAACTGAACCCTAACTGAAGCTAGAGTGCAATAAATGATTGAGTCTCAACTAAAAGAGATTAGACACATATCATGGCTTGTAGCAAGCCAACCATCAAGTGCTAGTGCCTCAATGACTCCAATGAACCCCGATGAGGTTAACTGAAGTTGAACTGAACATCAGAAGTTGGTGGAGGCGCCCCTGTTGACTCCAGTTCATTAATTAATCATTAAATAATAAATTAAATGAAAGGAGGCACCTTCACTGACCTGTTTAACTGATTGTAACCACTAGTTAGCAATTAGGTGCATTAATATCACTCAGATCACCCCCGGAGTGCTCCAGTTAGCCTCCTCGAATGTAGGAGAAGGCTAAGTTAGCCTCCTTGGCTGAAGGTAGGTGTGGGTGTGACTAGATGATGACATTTAATGCTCCACTGATGTCAATTAATGTCAATAATACTTAGGATAGTGGTTTAACTAGGCCAATTTGACCAAAAGAGTGTGAATGGTGGTAAATGTCTCCAACAACATCCTCAGAATGAGCTAACCATTTCAGAAGAAGTATTCTCAGAAGACTTAAAGAAAATGGTTTTGTTTCAGAAAAAGTCTGTGCAAATGCAACAATATTCCTTTGGAGATGAAGGTAAAAGATAATCTAGTTCTCGTTACAAATCAAGGACAGAGCTGATGTTGAGTTATGCTTATAAATAAATGCAGTCATTAGAGGAAACTGAAAATCTGTTTCCCCGAGTTAGAAAAATAATTATTAAAAAAACTTCATTGATTTCTACTCGAGATGTAGAGAGAAATACCTTGAAATTTGCTATGGTGAGTGATAAGAAGGTGTCTGAGATGGAGGTGAAGCTGGATAAAATTAGTTTCCCTGATAAAATACAGCTTCACAAACAAAACAGAGATGTCATTTATTCTGATTTTCTACATGCAACTGTGAAAGTTACTAGATTGCAATCTCTTGTGGATAAAATGGAAGTTCAATTAAAACATGATAAATTTGAAAATAAAGCCAATTTGATTCAAATAAAGAAGCTACAGGGAGATATCATAAGCTTAGGGACTGAACCAAACAATGTGCAAGCAACAAAAAAGCTTCTGGAAGATAAGGATAATACCATTCAATTGTTGAAAAAGAAGCTCAAGGTCCCTAACAACCAGTATGTTCAATCTTTAGAGTTGATTGCAATACAAGAAGAAAGAGAAAAGGTCTACCAGGAAATGATGGATTACAAAGGTAAATTATTGAAGATGCAGGAGGAGAAGGACAAGTGGGAAACAGAAAAGGCTGAGTTGATAACTCAAATTACAGGGTTTAATAAAGGTCAAAATGAAGAAAAATAGGTTATGGAGGAATTGATGAATCAACCTTTCGTCGATACAGATGAACCCCTTGTTAATGTTGAAAAACCATTAAATGAATTTTATGCAGATGCTTCGCTAGTTCCCATGTCTCAGGTAAGTTTGAAGGAAGTGGAGATTAAAGGGTTAAAGGATGAGAAAGAAAAGATTAAGTTGGAATTGGCTAAGAGTATTGAAGAAAAGAATAAAGCTTGGAATGAGAAGAGCCAATTATAGAAAAAATTCAATGAACTGAAAGAGAGAAACACAAGAAAAGCTCCTTTACAGGGAGCTAAACATTTGAGCTGGGATACCTTGTCTATAGAAATCACCAAATTCGGACATTATTAAAATTTTATCGATGATGAAAGTGCATTAGTAAATTTGGCCGCTTAGAGATTAAAATTATCAAATGAAACCATGGAAAAGACATATCTAAATACTGCTCATTATGCTGTTAATTTTTTAAATTCTCTAACATATCAAAATCTGCAGAATATTGGGATCAAATGTTGGTTGTGGAGCCTAATATTTGAGATCCAGAGATATTATTCAGTTGTGTTTGTAACCCAGGTGTACTGTACACTCATTCCCCCTGCCATTTTCCCATTGTATTTCCCCTATAAAAGAAAGCATTGTAAAACGACTGGGTATGGTATTGTATTGTATTGGAAGAGAGACTGTGAGAGCGTGAAGAGGAAGTGCAATGATTTTGCTGCAGGGTGTATCCCTTCATCTTTTTGGACTGTAATAAAAGGACTGGAAATTTCTTTGTGGATGTAGCCCATCGTTTGGGTGAACCATGTTATATATGTGTCTCTCTGTAATGTTTTAATGTGTTTTGCATCTTGTTTATTGATTTAACTGTATATATGTTATTACTCTACGGCCCTGTTTTCTAACATCAAAGACAGGGTAGCTATTAAATTATGGGCGAAGAAGTTTATTAATAAACATTAACTTATGAAAGTTGTGCAAGATAAATTAAATCAAATGTCTTCTCAAATCAAATATTTCAGGGCGGCTTTTCAAAATTTATTTGATGATGGTCTTCCTTCTTTTTGGGATGACGAAGGACGACTATTTTCTCAAGAACAATATCACAGCCTATTGGTGCATAATTGCATGGATCATTCTAAGTTTGAGGATTTAGTCAAAGGATTAACGAGAAATGTTATTGTTGAAAAGTTGATCAAAGATTTTGAAATATTGGATCGGTTTTTAGTTATTAAAAATGGATTACTAGTTGTGTCTTATGAATCTTATGTGGATTTAGAAGTGTCGATAAGAGAAATGACGGAGTACGACGTTCCAAATGTAGAGTAGTGGAAAATTGTGGAGAAATTTGGGAAAACAAAATACATATTACATTCATAAGGACAGGTGTTGCAATTTTAGGAGGCTGTTTGTTTGTGGTACCTTGCAGTTGTGAATTTGCTACAATCAAGCAAACTGTTATTTCAAACAAAGCATGTAATTATTATTCCTAGTTTTTAGGGAAATGGTTACAAGAACTTATGATTAACAGTTAGTTGGTTTTAACATACTTGGAAGAAACTATTGTGTATATATTTAAATTTTATTGATGTATCAAGGGTTGGAACCTGTAAGATTGGACTTATGTTTTGTGAGAACCTTTTTTGAATAAAAATTACAGAGCCGAATGCTAGTTTATCTTCAAAAATTCATGTATTGTTTATGTTACAGTCTATGCTTTCTTTCCCTGTGAAATGTTTTCTAAGTGTTTACCTTCCATTCTATTTTCTTTCATGTCTGAATGCAGTGTATAATAGTTTCATAATTCATACATGTTATGCTCTGGCTATTGTTTCAGATATCCACAAATCTTTCTTCTAAAGTTGATATGGAATTCATCCCGTGATGCTCTATATTAATGGACTGTTCATGTTTCTTTCCCATCGCCTGAAAATCAATGAATGACTGTAACTAAATAATTATCTTGCCTTTCTTGAGATTCTGAGTAGGTAGCTTTGTATTATCTTCATTTGTTTTGACTCCATAGCCCAATGGTTATATGTTTTGTTTCAACCATCTACATAACTTAAAACTGTTGATTCATATATCTGGCCTTGTTAAATATGTATTTGAGAGATCTCTCTCTGGAGAGAAAAGCCAGTTTCTTTCTAAAAGTGGTTTTGCTATTACCTTGAGATTGCATTTCACAACCTTAGGTATATTTTGAGTGATAACACCCTAGATACCACTTGTCCAATTACTTCCCCAAGTATCTCCCATTGCAGTCATCTCCCCTGTTCCACAACTATGAATCCCTCCCCACGAGTTAGTATCATCAGCTTCCAGTTCATCCATGTTGTTATACTCTGGAAAAAGGAAGTTTGAGTCCCCCGTATTCCCCTGCCCTTGTTCCCCATTTAGTTTCTCAATCCCATGATTGTTTCATATCTCTGGTTGTCCCCCTCGTGCTTCTATAAAGGAAACCTAATTTCCTTGGTAGTTGCCGGTCTCCCCATGTCATCGTCAACATATATATATTATATTCTAGAGGATAGTCCCAAAGGTTCCTGTATCCTGGTTTCATCCACCTCATTGATGAGTTGCTTGGACCACTTGGAAGGAGTCCTTAATGCCTTTTGGGTTAGTTGTGTCTCTCGTTTTTTACCTCAACTCCATCATCGCACCATTGAGATTCATACAGGGTATTGGTTCCTTCATTATTTGGTCGAATACTTCGGTTGTCACCTGACTCTGGCACATTGGTGAGTCTATTTTGAGACCCGTACAATTTCGTGTCCCTTGTGATCTCCGGGTTGTGTTGGCGGCAGTGTTCGGAAGCCTCTCAGTATCATGCTTCCATGTATCTACAGTATCCAATGTTGTTTATTGTACCTCATATATTCTGACTCTCAGTCATTGAGTCCGTACAATTGTGTACACCTTCAGATTCAACAGAGCATCAATTGTTGTGATATTGCATTCCATGAGAATGCCATTTTTTCTATGTACCGGTTCTTTAGATCTATATATGTTCAGCCACCCACTTAGGACACCATTATGTACTTCCAATTGTATGTAGTGATCAGCTCCCATTATTTTGAGCCTTAATCCCCATTTGTCTATTGAGACATTGATACAAGCATGGGCATGCATGCCTCGTCCATATATATGTCTGATATTATATGTACCTCATCCATTTTTGAGAATTAATACAAATCCAAATCCACTATTGTTCAAATGAGGAAACTCTGATTCCTCCACGGTTCCATCTGGTTTCTCCGTCGTTGTCATCACTTCTCCCTTGATCCTACGATGTATGTCGGCCATACGTTAATGAGCTCTTTCCCTCACAAATCAATGGGAAATATGTTAACACCAAAAAATTTCCACATAACTCTCTATGGTACAAACCATAATTATACATCATAATCTCACCATTATTTCATCCATTTTGACCTTCACAACTAAATTCCACCAAAAATGGTCCAAAACATTATTATTCCTTCCCCCATAAATACAGGGAAGTTGAGTATTTATTTCAGCATAACCCCACTCTCTCTAAAATGGACCAAAAAACCCTAAAATGAGAATAGGTCAAATACCATGGACAAATACCATGCACAATAGAATACCATGGGTCAAAAAACCTTGTATCATCCTATAAATACATTGTGAAGGTCTCCCCACAACAACGTTTTTATATTCCTTACATTTTCTGGAACTTTTGGTCCATCATATCCTTTCTTCACACTACCCCACGTTGCATGTTGAGTTATCTTTGTGTAACCCTTAATCCTTTTTCTGGTGAAAACCCTTTGTTGGAGAAAACAGAGACTAGGATCATGGGAGCCAACTGACCATTTCCTCAAATGACCATTTTGTTGCATTAGCTAGTTAAAAATATGAAATTGTTGTTATTGCTTATTGTAAGTTGAGGTTCAGAAATCCCTTGTACCATGAACTCTACCCTTCGATCCGACTAATATGGGGTAGGTGATTTTGCATGTAGTACAAAAAAAACAATTTTGTTACTGAGGAATAATATACCTGCTGAAAAAAAAGAAAACAACATGCTATATGGCTTCTAGGATGTTACTTCAAGCAAAGTTTAAGAGTTAGGTAAGAAAAACAAAGAGAAGATAATGCTGCAAATAGCAATCCTTTGAGTCAAGTAAATATAGAAAATTTATTAAATGTTTTTTTATTGTGGCAAGTTAGGCCATATAGGTAGAGTTTGCAAGAACTGGTTGTGGGATTGAAAAGCACGACCAAAGGAATTTTTTCCAGTGGCCAATCCCAAAAGAAATGATAATATTATTGAACACAAGGAGGTGGAAGAGTTCTATGTTCATGGCTAAAATAAATAATAACATAATATCACCTAAGTTTTCTTTGTTACACTCCATAAAATCACCTAGTGATAATAGAGTATATGATGCTTGATGACATGGATGGAAGCATAAAAACATTAGCTTTGCAGACCTTAAATCCCCCTAAGAAAACTATAGAGGGGGAGAAATTTGGTATAGGGTTCTATATCATGGACCAAGGAATCCATGTGTGAAATTTAAACATAAACCAATCAAATATGTGCTCTTGGTGTGCATTTTACTGACCTAGGAGTGCATTTTCTAAAGACGGCTATCAAAAGGAAGAATTTGGTCAGTTGAATCCTTTGGCGTGCATTTTTATTGAACAAAGTGGGAATCTAGAATTGTAAATACATTGCTTGAGTAGATACTTACATGTATAAAGTTGATATGAGGCCTTGACATCATTTTTGAGCACTTGGTGTGCAGTTTAGTGACCTAGGAGTGCATTTCCTGAAAATATACAAAAAACAACAGTTTGGCATATTCAAATATGAATATGATTTCGTAGTGAAAAATTACGTAATATAAAAATAGTACATATGGAGTATAGAATCAAGTAAATATAATCCCCTTTACACGGATGAAAAAATTAACATGTTCTAGATTAAGATTGGCATCATTGATTATGTGTTGTCACTGATGCAAACATGAATGAAAAACATTCGTTATTGATTGGAGGAAGTTCACACTAGTCAGACTTACATCATCCTCTGTAACAGTTTTAGGAACACTCCCCACAAAACATTTTCGAAGTTCCCACCATCAACAAAAGCTCGAAACAATATTACTGAATAAGAATTTTATTGTTTTCAAAGTAACTAAGATGTAGTTTACTAGAACTCACAATCTTCTTATTATCACTTGCTGAGAAAAAATACAAAAATCTTAGCAATTGTTAGGGTGTATAAATTTTTTATAATGTTGTGAATTGTTAGATAAAATTTCCAAAATTATTTGTCAAGGGTGCTAAAGTGAGGCCAAGAAGTAGGATGGATCTGAGTGTTGTGATCGAGGGATAATGTTAAAAAAAAAAACTCTTGAATTTGGCTAAGCAGTAAAATCCCCAGTTGATTAGAATAAATAGATAAGAGTGTTGATGAATTCCAAAATGGTTGAGCAAACAACAACACTTCTTAAACATTGGCGGATTTTTTATAGCGACTAGTAGAGGTTTCTAAAATTAAAGCCATCATTTGAAACCTTCATTTTTCTGAAAATCCGACAATTGTGAGAAACTATAATTGAGGGATCCCCCCCCAATTGGAATGGCCAGTTTCCAAATCTAAAGAAGGTTTGAGAAGGTTACTTTGGGTAATTTTCCCCTACTTCTAGGAAAATTATCAAGAGATAACAATAACTGCCAGAATTTTCGTAAGTAGGAAATGCCAATGGAACTAGAATTACAAACCTACAGAAGTTGAACAACTATCAGTTCTAACATATTATATTTGGGCTAAAAATAATGAAACAAAGTGTAATTTTTTGTGTTGAATAGTTACCATTATATCCCACTAATCCAAGTTGAATTTTTATTGGTGTAGGTCACACAATAGGCTGAGATATAGTCACAATATATATTATCACGTCAATCATAAAAATTAATTGAAATTAGAAATGAAATAACAATTCAAATACCTGGATATTCAATGGTTGTGTTGGTATGATAGTTGTTTAACATTGATGCTATATATCTCCTCCAAAAGTTATTCTAATAATTTAACCAACAATAAAGAATCAACAAAATAATAAAATAATTAATAAACATCTTTATGACTCAATAATAATTAAAAAAATACTTGAGTGCATCCATACCTGAATGAGCTCCTCACATTTTTTAGAATAAGCTATTGGAGTAGCCTAATCTGGGAGCAAATCTCCTTCGATTCGACGGAGTAGCAACAAATTCAACATTGACTTTGTTGCTGCTTTGTTGGAACAAGGGAAGTTTGCTCCAAGATTATCCAAATCATAATTTATTCTCTATTGAACAAGTCCAACCACATGAAGGTGGAATCTAGTATCCCCCCGATCACATTACTCTTAATTCCCTAGTACCCAGACTATATACTATAAAATATTTGAAAAAAACATAGCAAGAATCAATCATAGAAACTCTGAAAACAAAAAAATGTATATAAGGTAAATAAAAGTATATGTGTACAAATGATAGTTTTAGTTATTCAACATGTAGTTTATGTCAACTATTTTCAAGTTTGTGATAGTACACAACAAGTAACATACGACATGGAAAATGACATAAAACTTAAAAACATGTAATTAACCCATGCATATAGGTAAATTTTTTAAAGAGAATAAATCAACTTCATCTCAAAAAAAAATTATCACTAAAAATATCTTTTCATAATATGGTACATACTACAATAATTTTCTTTTTTTATTTCTTTGTTTTTTAAAGTAATTGTCAAAGGATGTATTCGTCTCCTTCTTCCATTTCAACTGCTTTGGCCTCTGCATGTCTGATTGATGCCCTGGTTAGGTATTCACGACATGGAGGCTACTCCAAGGGGGGCGCTGGATCATTAGCTGCAATAAAAAAGAAATGTTAAATTGATATTTTTTGTTATTATTATTACATGTATTTCATTAACAAAAAGAGCATTGGAGTGTTGATATTTTATTGGTTCAGTAGTGGAGGCACTCAAACTAGTTTCAAATGTGTCCATATGTTACTCTTGTTGTGTAGTGTTTCAATCTATATTCTCTTGAGTTTGAATAGGAAAAATTATAATTAAAACACCGTTTGCAATTAAAAATTTCTATTTGTAATCCATACTGCAATTTTTAAAGCACCACATGGCCTTTAGTAGGTGGAAATGGACCCTCACTAGGTTGTGTTCCAATAACATGGAAAATTGTATCTCTATTGGTAGACTGTTTAAAACAAACAAATTCATTACTTTATGGTCGAAAATAATAATCAATAGATTTTATAAGTAGTACATGAAAATAATTCATTACTTTATGGCTGAAAATAATAATCAATAGATTTATCAATGAGGAAGATTGAGTGCTGCAAGATTGTGTTGTTCCCAAGCTTTGTATGTGTTCAAGCACAGCTTGATATCCGTAATTGTATCCAAGCTCAAGGTCTTCCTTTGTTAGAGCTTCTTTGAACAGTTCACCCTACAATTTTGCATAATAACATGACTATTGCTTCTTTTGTGCAATTAAATTAAAATTTTCAAAACACTTTTTTTTAATGCAAATGATTTTATTATATTTACAATTTGTGCGGCTAGTCTCAAGTAACCACCTGGACCTAGTTATTGTTTCCCATGTTTATCTATTCTTGCATGTGTTGCTTTAGATGTGTTAGGGATCCTATATTGGAAAGATTCAAATGCATAATTAGATGTCCCAATGATGGTGTAAGAGTAGAGATAAATCATCGTATAGTTACACTAATAAAAGAGGCGCATACCTTCCTATCTCGAGTGGTGCATTTCCCTCTTTTCGGAGTGTATTCTCCTTTGCATCTTCCAGTAGGGCCTTCCACTCCCTCTGTGGAATCATTGGAGGATGCTCATACCTAATGTTCTTTTGCAAATGACCCCTATATTGGTCCTGCACATATTTTAAATGTGTCTTCTTTTTATATGACTCCGCTTTTTCTAAAGGAACCCTCATCGAACAGGGAAACCAATTTTCTAATCAATTCATCCTTTAACTTGGAACTTTGGGCATTCCACCTTGTGCATATGGTGGGACCAAAGGTCTCCAAACTAAGTTCATTCATGCGTATATTAAATGTATCATTTCCTGTAAAATGATATGATATTTAGTTTAAAATGACCATAGATTATACGTAAATTATAGTTAGATCGTACGTAATAATTAAAGCACTATTCTTAAATACCTAGAAGCTTATCTATTTTCAAAGGGATTATCTCATCCTTTACCAAAAATGTAACATATAGTGTTCTCATGCTAGTGACACGGGAAGATTAGGAAAGCATGCCTCAAAACTTGCAATGTAATGTTCTTCATCCACATCACCTTATGCACATTCTTGCTTGATATGGTCAAGGGGAGCAGTACTGATATCGTCCATGGGGGGTGTACTAGTTTGAGTGACTGGAAAGTCATTCACATGCATAGAGTGAACATGGTGGCCCGTATGCTTTGGTTTCGGCATAGGAATGGCACTAGTACCAACATTGCACTCCCTAGGCTCATCCCGAGGATCAACAGTCCGCAAACACTCCTGTAAAAATAAAGGTTTTTTTTATAAATGACTTATAATATTTTAAGAATTAGAATGATAAAAAAATAAAGTTGATAACTAAACATCCTGCTTACCCCATAGCAGTAAATCTAGTGCTCCAGATCTTTAATTTTTTATCTATCTCTTCTCTCCTCATCTAAATAAAAATTAAAGAAGCAAATTTGGTATCTAATTGTATCATGAGATTCATTATTAAGAATTTCTTTAGGAATATCTGTGGACTACTATGATGTTGGTCCCTTCCCCTTGTTAGCCTAGGACAATGGTACTTTCTGTTTTACAAATTTAATTCAGGCAAAGCAAACTTGTGATTGTATAGTATGAAATTACAAAACATATAACATGCATTTAAAATGTTTAGTACACATTAAGTGTTAGGGTATGTGTTATTTTTTCTAATGCCTAGAAATTTCAAATACAATTTTCAAATATTCTTGCAGGGGAAGCTAATATTAATCCCAAAATAAATATTCATTGATTATAGTTAGATATCATGAGAAGAATACATTAAACATTGCACTAGCATATAAGAACAAGGTATTGAAAGTGAAGATAAGCTTGGGAAAAATCGATGCCCCTAATAAAACACATTTTCATAAACAGGTTTGTGAGGTGATCTATGTAGGTTTGTTGCAGCCAACCTTAGCCAAGGCAAAGTTATAATAAAAAATATCTAAATTTGAGGGGCAGCTCAAGCAAGAAAAAGAAGCGAATAAAGCTTGGCAAACACGAATTAAGAGGCTTGAGACAAACCTTATAGCAGTTGGGGCAGATTCCAAGAAGGTATATGGGATAAAGCATGAATACAAAATTAGAAAATATCATGCACTATGTTTGGAGAAAATATACCTATTGAAGATGATAAAGAAATCAACAGAATATGAAGGCATTCAAATGATTATGGCAGAAATTTTCTCATATTTTTCTATATTTGTAATATTTGTTAGAAACTTGCTCTAAGAGCATTTTTGTATATATTTTGTAATATGTAAATATTAGGGGGTTCGAACTTTCTTAAGAAAGATTTATTTTCTTGTAAATATTTTTCTTGATAAAATATCAGTGCAGAAGTACATAGTTTTCCTACCAGAGACTCCTTTGCTGATGTCTTGATGTTTGTTATTTTCCTTCACGTATGTTTCCATACCTCAGTTTCCATTTGAGTGTGTAATCTTCAATATTTAGTTGGAAAAATATATGATCAGAATTCATCCATGATTGATGATATGATTTCATAGCAGTTAAATATGTTAGCACATACAAATATTGGGAGGTTCAAAAATATTTTGGCACTATTAGGTTGAAAAAGTAAGAGTTGAACTTAAAGGAGCCTAAGTTGAAAATTGTGTGGGGTGACTAGTGGATGTGAGTGAAAGATTAAGACAAAAGGATCTAGGAGTATTAGCGGGTTCAAAGGAAAGAGAAGACAAGGTTGGAATTCCAAGTGACCAGGAGATGTGACTAAGTGTACACTAATAAAGTGATAAAATTTGCAAAGTTGGGAGGCAATAAAGTGAATTAGTAGATCGACGGTGGAGGATAGGATCGGTCCCATCCACGATGGTTGTGCATTTTGCTAGTGCAACTTGCACATTTTAAAAAAAAGGAATTGGTATGAAATCTAAACCATGGTGTTGATTTTTACTACGTGGCAACTCCTAGAAATTTTTTTTACCAAAATAAGTTTTGAATAAACCGACTTTTGCAAGCTTCGAAATTGATTTTCGGCTAAAAGTGCATTTTAGGAAATAAAAAAGATTTGTTTATTGTTACAAAATAAAAAATAACATGGAAGCGATAGCACGCCATTGTTCCCCATCAAGACGAATTTGAAGATATACCTGACCTTTCTTCTACCCTAGGTATTCCAAAATACTCGGAGTCAATTCAACTCTATTGCTTTAATTTTGATGAATTCCTAGCTGAGGCAATTCATACCCAGCTAGTGAATTTCCACAATCAAAAGCATTTCAGATACCATACATATTTTCTATGCATGTTTATATATTCCAATGTGGAAAACCTAAGTTTTCTAGAAAATTTATTTTCTTCAGATCCTTCATAGCAAATGAATATGTTTTATTATGTAAAAATCATCATGTCGGAGATCTAAGGCTCTTAATGAAATAAAGAAGCTACAGAAGAATATTAGCAAACTCAAAGACATGGTGACATGCAAAACACCTTTGCAAGGAGCAAAGCACCTTAATTTGGATTCCCTGTTAGCAGATATCACTAAGTTTAGAGTGTATCTGAATCATGTTGATGACAAGAATGGAATAGAAAACATAGATTTACAAAGGTGCAAAGTGATGAATGATACACTAGAGAAGAGACACTTGGAAACATCCCAAAACACAATAAAGTTCTTAAATACAATTAATCAACTATATATGCAGACACTGGGAAACAAGGATAGGACTTTCATCATCATCCGGGCTAGGAAGATAATTATCAAGGATCACTATGTGAAGAATGTGGATGCCAAAGCACATGAAATCCTTCAGTGGGTTCAGTGATTTAGGAGTTTATTAAAAAACTCTTTTAAAATGGCCTCCCTTTGTTTTAGGATGAAGATTCAAAGTTGATCTCACGGGAAAATAGGAAAAACTTAATAGTCCAAGGTCGTATGGAGCACTCAAATTTTGAATACATGACCAAAGCACTAACGGGAAAATCCATCATTGAAAATTTGACTGAAGATTTTGAAATGATGGATCAAATTTCAACTAATTTAAAATCTTTTGTTTCCTATAAATCGTTCACATATTCTAGGTTTTCCCATGTCCTGCACTTTGCAAAAGATAGTACACAAGGCTATTGCAACTAAGGAGGAACCATGACATATTCAAATGTTTGCTTAACTTACAAGATACATGACAATATATTACAGTAAATGATAATCATAAAATATAATATTCATTGCTTACAGGTTGTTTAAAATAGTATAGTACCACCCCTATAATAACAATGTATGTATCTATTCGATTCAAATTGCAATCAATCAACAACTATTTCCCTGCATCTATTGATTTTATTGCACATATGAATACATGATTTCCTTCACACTCATCAAATATGCAATTGGGTTTCTTATTGGTTGTTGTGGGTCATGTACTATTTATAAACCCTGCAATATTTCCCACTTATTTTGTCCTTCCATCAATATACATTGATTCTACTTTATTATGGTCCTTTTCTTTTAGTTGTATATAATTTGCAGCTATGCCATATGTTTTCCTACTTTATTTTTATATTGGACTAACCATATCCAATCTGCATAGATGTAAGAGGGTCTGACATACTCCATCAATTCAATTAATATGTTGTCACATGCCTTTTATGCCATCCATGGAAAATAGCCCCAAACAATGTAATGATGATGAAGCAATGTGGTATATCCTTTCGTCGACACAAAAATAAATGTTTATTTTAGGAAGATCCTTGGGCACCCATAGTTTCACTACTTGTTTTTTGCCCAAAGGGCACCTCGATGTCGCCCTGCATGCTCTTATCACCGTAAGAACTTAACCTTCCTTTGGAAATAAAAAAATCCAATTGTCTACTAAATTTACTTATGGTATTTTCACCTCTAGTTGATCTCTGTCTGTTAGACCTACTAGATGTCTCACTTTTATTTATTCATTTTGAACTTCCCTCACTCGAAGAAGATATATGTGACAAATACCTGTTTGGTTGTATGTGTTGTAACACTCCATCAATTGAGATAGAAAATTAGTAGGTGTCACAAAGACCGAAACAAAACATCTTTAGGTAACCACAATATGATAAATGAAGATCTTAGATTGATTTGGAGACAAGATGTTCCGAACTAGCAAGCCTAAATTATGGCTCTAAATTTCTGGGTACATCAAAGGACACAATCACCACTTCAAAATATGCTCATCATTGTTAAAGAATACATATTATAAATATGTAATTTGGATTGGAGAATTCCACTTAGAAAAGGGAGGATATGGAAGGATCTTGTTCCTTTTTATGGGATGGCATTAAAGGATTATTCTAACCTAATTTGCTGGCATTATTGATTGTGTGTTGTCATTGATGGCAACCTAAATCAGACATGGGCGGTGGCGCAATGACATGGTTGGAATGATTGATTTTGTTTTGTCATTGATGGAAACATGAAACAAACTTAGACAATCAAGCAATGACATGGATATGGAAAAGGAAACTCAATGTCAAAGGGTAACCATAGTTCATGTCAAAAGGTATCTATGACATGATTGTGTGAGTATTGTTGAATTCTATAAAGAATCCTATTCATGTTGGAATTGAGAGGAAGACTTGTGTTAATAAATATTGAATTCCTTGAAGATAATATATCACCTAAGAACACTGGGTTGATAAACTGTTGACAATATTTGATGGTGCAAACATGATTGCATGCATTGACATATTGACTGCAGATGAAATCTATGATGGATGGAAGCATAGAATTCCAATTTGGAAGACCCTAAATCTACCTAAGAATAATGCAATTGAGGAAATTCTAAGTGCATGGATGTGCATTATGGTATAAGGAATACATGTGTCAAGTTTGATCCCAAACTAATCAAACTATGCCTGTGGCTTTCATTTTGGTGACCTGTGCGACCATTTCTTCTAAAAGTACAAAAACATCAGTTTCACAGACATAAAGCTATCCAAGGAAACTTTAGTTCATGAAAAAATCAGTATAGGGGTGTATGTTATGTTCTAAGGAACCCATGTGTCAAATTTGAGCTCAAACCAATCAAATACGTGCATGTGGTGTGCATTTTAATTGTGACCTAGGCAAGCATTTCTTGTAGGATTACAAATGAGATGAAAAATAATTTGCAGCTCAGGCCATACACAAAAATTTGGTGATTGGTTCTTGTTTGAAAATCACACAACGCTATGTCTTAAATTAATCTCAAATATGTTGAAATCAAGGAGTTGAAAGAGAAAAATGATTAAGTTTAGAAACAGATCAAACTTTTACAGGAAAAAGTTTCCAACCTTTGACTTGAAATTAAAGGGGCAAGGACCATTGCAAGGAGAAAACCATCTCCACTAGGACTCAATGACAACTGAGATCAGAAAATTCATATAATATTTATATTTTATGGAAGATAAGAAGGATGTGGCAGTCAAGGCTTTCTATAAATGTGTAATGTTTAATCATCGTTGTTAAAGAGACCCTTAATGAGAGCTTGGAACACCATCAACTTTTTGAATATTGTTCCTAATGCATCATTATTAACTTTAGAAATTGGCTCTGATAGCACTTTTGTATATATTTGTAATATGCAAATAATGAAGGGGTTGGAAGTTTGTGAGAAAAAAAGTCATTGAGCTTGTAATTTTTTATTTTAGAATTAATAAAATATCAGTGCAGAAGTACAAAGTTATTCCTACCAAAGATTCGTTTAATGATGTTTTGAAGTTTGTGTCTTTCCTATGTAAATGTTTCTCCTATATCAGTATTCCATTAAATGTTTCATCTTCTAGTGTTTAATTGAAAGTAAATGGTTTCAAAGCCAAATTTTCCAATCTCATCAAGAAAGGGTTACCTTCTTTTTTGGGATGGTTGGGAGTATTCTGGGATTTAAGAACTCCTTGTTATTAAAATTTTGAATGCAAATAAAGTGAAAATGATGAGAATTAGGAGTGGGTTGAATAGTAACAGGAAAACAATGTTGGGTTGTTCCTCTTCTGGTTGGGGAAAGAAAGAAAAAAACAAAGTGTAGGCCCATTTCTTAAGAGAAATAAAAACAAAACCCCTGAAAAATACAAGAAGACTTACCATATTTATGAAGTCATTTTGTATCCTGCCATGTCTTCCACTAAGAATCAATGTGCATCAGTCATCGTGGGGGTTCACGGGGTCACCGTATTTGACAGTACTCGACGAGAATGAACATCAACTAGCTATCCAATGGAAATTGATGGTTGCGCTTGGAAATGGTTTCATATTAATAAACAAAACGAAAAACCACACTCATGTCATCAAAACAAGAATCAATATATATGTTTGTGTGTGTGTGTAATTTATTTATTTTGGTTTATTTTTTATTTTGATTCCTTTAAATTTTATATTATATTATGTAATAAATAATTTATATTAAATTTATGTTCAATATTTATTATTAATATATAATTAATCTTGAAAAAAACTTTCATCCATCCAAGGATGTAGCAACATCGAGTCTATATCGTGATGACGATGATGACGACGACAATGCTAAAGATGATGATGATCATCATGATCATGATGACAACGACGACGTTGATTATGATGATGATGACGATGACATTGATGATTGTGATGATCATGACAACGACAACATTGACAATGATAATGACGATGACAATCATGAAATTGATGATGATGAGGAGGAGGAGGAGGAGGATGACGATGAGGATGAAGATGATAATGGGGATGAGGATGACGACGACGACGGCAATGATGATGATGATTTTTGTGTGATGTACAATGTGTAAGGATCAAATTTGAATGGTATGGTCCTATTTCACTTTGAAGGGCTATGACATATTCAACCCTTCAAGGATGGCATGTTAAAATAAATCCTTCCTTTCATTTTAAAATGTAGTAATACATCAAAATTTCATTGTATATTAAAATAAATGTAATCAAATTCCTTAATATAGTGACAAAATTTTCATTGTTCCACTTTATGTTTTTTAATACGTAATGTCTAACACAAATATCCCAAAAAACCATATAGAGTAAATTTTAGAAACATAAAAAATACCCAATAATATAAATAAATCAATTGAAAAACAATTATAACTAATCATGATTCACTTGGCAAGTAGTAGAACTTCTAGTAGAAAAATCAAGGTTGGATGAAAATGAAATACAATCTAAACAATGTCCATTGAACATAGATATTGATGAATAAAAAAGATGGAGCAAACCTAAAAAATGTGTTCATGAATAGAAAAACTATTATCTTAAATCACTTCAGTAACAAACTTCACTACTCTTGTGATGCACATACCTGAAAAATAATTCAACTGCAGGAACAACCCAACCAATATTGAGATCCATCGAGGAAGGAATCCTTTTATATATGTTTCTGGCCATTCAAATATGTGAATCAAAGGAGAGGCATACTTACCTATAGGAAATAATAATTGGAAAATGCATCTTCTCTCTCTAGTGGAGATGTACACTTATGCAAGTTGGTGGTGGACTAGTGGTGCTAGGGCGGATGTGTACTTCCTTTGCTCAAGAAAATCCCTTGGGGTATAAAGAGTCATATACTTTTTGAATTAATAGGGCAAGGAAGGGTGGAAGTATCCTAAGAAAGGGTCGATAATGATGGTGTAAATAACCTGAAAAAGGGTTCAACTCGATAGTGGAATCAACCTAAGCAAGGGTGAAGAGTTTGAAGCTTTAAGTGAGGGTGAAGAGTAAGAAGGAATTGTTTTCAAGATACATTAAGTGTTTGAAACATGTTTCCAATTGATTTAAATTGTGATATCCTACCAAAACACAATCATCATTAATGCAGTTAGTTGCTACTAGGCTACTAGCTTACCACAACATATTGCCAATTCATGCTTTATTTTCTACCAAACTACCAGCTTACTAGAGGTGATTATCAATTAATGCTTAGTGCTTAAGGTTGCAATGTGTGTCATAGGTGATTACTAATTACAACCTTGACAAAAAGAGTGGAAAGGTATAGAATGATGGTGTTTATGGATAAATTTTTTCAATAAATACAAATTATCCATTAAATTTAACCTAGGAGAAAGATTTATCATATCACCTTATTTAGAGAATTTCTCATTCAAATCCCTTCATTTTGGACAATTTTTCTAACCAAAAATTCAAACATATATCTATATCAAAAGGGTATGTAACTCTGATGGCCTCCATGCATCACACACACTCTTTGCAGAGTTTGTAAATATTTTTGTACCATTCTCCTCCATTAATATCTTAATGTATAGCCTCATTCAATTATGCTCCAAGCCTCTAGACTCTCAAACTATCCAAAGTTGATGAAATGGTGAATCCACAGCTGGTAGTGAAACCACCTTACATTATAGCACATTTCCCATCCAACAAGTGATAATTGTTGCATAAAATAAACTACACATGGATTTGAAAGCATGGTTTTGGAGGATTCAATTTCATTATTGAAAAGCATGATACAAAATTAAATTAAAAATTGTTGTTCTCTTCTATGAAAGGTAAAATGGGTCCTAAAGAGCATTGAAGAATTCAAATTTGAAGCGTGACGGTGCATAAGTATATTATCATATTACAAACAAACAAAATAACCAAATATTCAATGCCATATATGTGAATAAATTATTAATACGACAAAGCCTTGGGACTATTTTTATGGTGCCTCAGAAGGTGAGTCACCTTTTGGAGGATCAAGAGGAATTTTATGCATATATAATACTCATCGTGTACATTTCAAGCAATGTATTTCCAAGCTAAAAACTATGACTATAGGAATTTGTTATTCAACATAAAAAATTATTATTTGATCTCTTTTAGAATTATGTTATACTTTTATTGTTTTATTTTCAAATTATTGGCGTGATTCATATTTGAGGCTTGAGACCCTAACATATCATTAGCCCGTGGATCTACTCTAACCATGTCAAATTTCAGTGCATACAAGCACAAATTGAAAAAAAATCAATGTTGGCCCCATTCACAAGTCACTTTGTGCAAGGTCTAGAGGACATACTAGGATACACACCAAGTCCCTGACTTTTATTATTAGCGTGTGTGTGTGTGTGTGTGTGTGCATGCATTATTGAATAAATTTCCATTTAGTTTTTAGGGCTTAATTTTATGTCTCCTTCATGTATTTTTTATTTGGATTAGTTACTTTTATGTCTACTTACGAGGTGTCATTCTTCGAGGTTTTAATCCAATCTCTCCTTTCCCACTGAAACGATAGTTTTTGGTAGTTCGATACCTATGGTTCTTAGAGAGGAATTGCCTATACTCATTAAACACTTCCTTTCGTAAACTTTACGAATGACAAGATTTCATCTTAGGACCACAAACTAGGCATGCAAATATACCCTTTATTTAAAGACCTACAAGAGATGGAAGAATGTGTATATCAATTATTTGAAGTATGTGTAATGAAGGGATTATTTAAAAAACATGTATGATATGAATATCAAAAAATTAAACAATATCAAAGTGTAGTATAACGTTATAACATACCACAAAAATGTGTTAGCCTTGGGGCATCATGAATTGTCCATATAAACATTGCATGGAATTCAAATTCGCTTTTCGCATCATCTGATGATTTAGAGATATCATAAATAGTGATGCCCCTCCATAAATCTAGTAACTCATCGATAACAGGCTCAAGATATACATTCATATATTTAACTTGGTACTTACCTAATGCATTCAACATACAATACCTAATTACTACAGGTATGATTAAATAAATAAATAAAATATCAATATAGCTCTAACTAAATATTTCGTAAGGCATGGATATTTGCTAAACGTTCACATGAGGGTTTTCATACTGGTCGGGGGCTGCAACTGTAGCCCCTAAATTTTTCCTTTTTTTCTTTCTTTTTATGGGTTTTGTTTTAGCTGTTATGGACGAAGACTGCCATATCAGTGATACGGTTCCATGTATTGAATATATGGAGAAGAGGAATTCAAATATATGGAGGACCCTCCCAAAGGTCCACAATTTTTTGATAATTTCCTCAGATAGAATCTCGGGATATATGAAAACCATACCAACCTGTCGTGATGATTGTTACAAACCCATTGCTTTCCCTTGTCGTTATACCACTAGACCCATTTTTGGGAGGAAGCTCACTCACCTTGTTTTCAACATAGCCAATGCTCGACTTAAGGTTTGTGACTCTTATTGACTCAACCATTCTACACACTTATATTTTTTTGGATCCGACCCTGCAACAATCATTTTTCATGGAATCAACCCCCTTGTATTCGTTTTTCATGGACGCTACCTCGTAGGACTTGGTTTTCACCTTGGATGTCGAGCACTAAAGCTATCAATAGCAATGGCATTTTTCAGTGGAGGAATATTTACAACAAATGTCAGAAGGGTTTATCGCTTCTTTCCTCTATCCATCGGATCAACAAGGAAACCCCATTGAATAGAGCTTGGAGAAAAAGAAACAGCCTGGGAAGAACGTGATAGAGAAGAAGTAATGGAACACTTGGGGTATATGGTTAGTATTGATCTGTCACAATTATCTAGGGACTAAAAACATAGTCTCACAAATATTTCAGACAATTAAGCATAAAATTGGCATAATGGTGTTGCAATGGAAGTAGCAGCTCTGTATAATTAATGAATAATGAAGAATATAATACAATGATCATGTAAGATACATGAATTCCAAGACAATTCAAATTCCTAAGGAGGTCATTCGAATTGAATGAATGGGTATAGCTTAACTGATTGTAAGCCACAGTAAACATACTAGTTAACCAACTGATCAAGTCTTGATTGACTCAACTGAGTCCTAACTAAAGTTGAAGTGCAATGGAAGACTGAGTCTAACTAAAAGTAGCTCAGACACATGTCACTGCATTCCAACCAACAAGTGGTAGCGCATCATTAAATCCAATGAACCCCGATGAGGTTAACTGAAGTCAAACTGGTCATTAGAGGTGGTTGGAGGCGCCCCAGTTGACTCATGTTCATAAATATTAATAAAAATATTCAATATAATGAATGGAGGCGCCTTCATCACTTAGCTTAACTGATTGTAATAGTCAATTAGCAATTAGGTGCATTTATGACACTCAGATCACCCCTGGAATGCTCCCTGTTTGAAGGATGAAGCCCAGTTAGCCTCCCCGAATGAAGGAGAAGGCTTAGTTTGCCTCCTTGACTAAAGGTAGGTGTGGGTGTGCTCATGTTGATGTCATAGTGTGCTCATGTGATGGCGATTAAGTCAATAAAACTTGGGATAATGGTTTAACAAGGCCAAATTGACCAAATTAAGTGTGCATGTTGGGAAAATGTCTCCAACACCCCCTCTTAAGCTATACTCAAGAGAAGTAAAAATAAAGTGCATGAAATGCTAGGGCCTCGGCAACAAATTCCATAGGTCACCCTGTACAATAATGTAACTCAAACAATGCTCAAAAATAAATCTAAGTGAGGAAAAGAGGGAAAACCTAGTGGGAAAAACCTCCCCTCAAGCTGAACATTGAAAGTAGTATGATCACCCTGATGAACTCACCCCCAATAGTGAACAGAGGTAAGTGAACTTATTTTCTGAAAATATCTTGGTGAAGATGTCTACAATCTGCTCATCAGTCGGGCAGTATTGCATAATGATGGTCTTGTCATGCACTAACTCTCTGATATAGTGCATGTGTATCTCTACATGCTTGGTCCTCTTCCTGGTAACTGGATCTGTGGATATCTTAATATCACTTTGATTGTCACAAAAGAGGATAGTGGACAAAGTACTACTAAAATCAAACTCTGAAAGAATGCCTTGCAACCAAACAGCTTGGATGCAAGCATTCACCGCTCCTTGGTACTCAGCCTTTGCTGAAGACAATGCTATGGAGGCATGATTTTTGCTAGACCAGAAAATGGGGCCACCACCAAACATGAAGACATATCCGGAAGTAGACTTTTGATCAATAGAATCACCCGCCCAATCGGAATCTGTGTAACCAACCAGCTCTAGCTCGGAGTCTGCAACATAGTGAATGCCGTAGGTCCTGGTTCCCTAATATACTAGAGGATCCTCTTGGCTGCCTTCCAATGAAGGTCATGAGGCTGCTACATGTATCTTGACACAACATTCATGGAATAACAAATATCAGGCTGAGAATGAGTCAAGTAGAGCAAGCTACCTATCAGCTGTCGATAAATAGTGCAGTCCATGGGAGGTGTGTTTTTTCCTTCTTCAAGGCTGATCTCTGAAAGGAAAGGGAATGGAGCAGCCTTAAATTCAAACATGTTAAACTTGACTAATAGGTCTAATATGTATTTGTACTAAGTGACCATTATCCCATCAAAATTTTGCTCAATTTCGAGCCCTAGAAATTGCTTCAAGAGCCCCAAATCGCTCATTTCAAATGCATTGTGGAGAACAGTTTTGATGACTGAAATAGAAGTAACTGTGCTACATGTAATCAATAAGTCATCAACATATAAAACAATAATAGTAAAATGACCATCATACTGCTGTATATACACATTTGGATCTGATGTACACCTTTGGAAGTTTTGTGAGAGAAGAAGGCATCCATCTTGGAATACCACTCTCTTGGGGCTTGTTTTAACCCGTATAGTGACTTCTTTAGCTTGCAAACCAAAGATGGATCATAAATGTAGCCCTTAGGATTCTTCATGTATATCTCCTCATGAATATCTCCATGTAGAAAGGCATATTTAACATCCATATGATGCACTTCCCAGTGCTTAGATGCAGAAATTTCCAAAACTAGGCAGATGGAGTCCATTTTTGCAACCGGTGCAAAAGTCTCATGGTAGTCCACACCTTGGACCTAGGAGAAACCTTTTGCTACCAGCCTTGCCTTATATTTTTAGGTTCTTCCATCATCAGCAACCTTATTCTGAAACACCCACTTGCATTGAACCAATTTCCTCCCCGGAGGAAGTGAAACTAGCTCCCAAGTAGTGTTTTTCTGAAGAGGATTCATCTCTTCTTCCATGGCAACTTGCCATCTAAGATCCTTATAAGCATGGGAGTAAGACTTAGGGTTTGAAATTATCATCAAATAAGAAGATTCAGACAGCAAATCATCAGGACAAGAGAGCGCAATACCTGCTCTTTGAAAATCAGACCAGGTTCTCCTTGGATCATCCGGATTTCCAATGTTATCACTTGCAGAGGAGAGTGTCTGTCAAGCCCAAGTTGGGAGATGATTTTGTACTTCAGGTTCTGATTCAGCATCTGATGTTTGTTGTTCACTAATATAAGAAATCATAGGATCCAAATCATGGTCATCACCCCCAATTACATCATCCAAATATTCAGTAGAATAGGAAGGAAGAGAGGAAAGAAGACTACCTTTATCATAATTTTCTAAATGTGGCGAAACATATTGCATACCTTAGAATCCGTGTGACACAATTGTTTGACAAACCATTCATAATATTTAAGTTCACCAACAACAACATAGCAGAGAGAAGACTTGTTTCAGAGACTTCATAAAGAGGTTGTCTTGCCTTCTCAAGTACAGGTATATCAAAAACACCACCAATGTTGTCATCATCATACATTATAACATTAAATATATCCTAAATCAATCTATTTTTCCCATCTTCTTAAACTATGTTATTAGCATCATCATCTTCTTCCATAGGATCATTATTAACTTGATCTTCAATATTCGATCCATATTACAAAACACCATGTACAACCACTTCTTCCTCCATGGGCAATGTAATATTAGTGTATATAAAAAATATTAAAACAACACAAACATTCACAAATACAATCAATATAAAGACATATAATGAATAACTTATTACCAAGGGACATTGTTCATGTTGGAACTACTGAATATTGTTGGCATTGATGTCAACATGAAGATATTGGACAAGGTTGTAGAAGTTTATTGGAAGTTATTGCCATTAAGACAAGATCATCAAGAGAATGTGAAACAAGAGTTTTTGTACGAAGAAGATAGTGATGACATTAATGGTGGGGAAATATTGATTTCACATGATATTTATGAAGTTTGGTTCACAAGGATGGAAGCATAAAAATATCAATTTGGAATACCTAAGGCTACCTAAGGAATCTTTAGTTGAGGAAAACATGAGTACAAGGGTGTGTTTTATAGTATAAGGAATACATGTGTCAAGTTTTATACCAGTCCAATCAAATTTGTGCATTTAGTGTACATTTTTGTGACCAGGGCATGCATTTCCTATAGGTCACTGTCTAAAGGAAGAATTTGACCATTTGAGGAAATATGCATGCACTTTCTTGACTATAGTAGGAATTTGGAATTGGAATAACATTACTTGAGTGAAAAATATTCTAATGAGATTGATTAGATCTCTTGTCTTACATTATTAATATCTTGGCGAGCATGATTGTGAGGTAGGTTGCTACTAGCCCTACAAACACAAAATTAGACCATTCTATGACTTTTGTTGTCGTTTTTCTGCAAATGGTGTGCATTCTGAGTTAAGGAAAAGATGACATATAATGAAATAATATCTATTAATCTTGTTGGAACCGTTGGTATGAATCAATTTGCATCAGGCATGCATTTTTATGAAGACAATGAATAAACAAATCACTTGTGCATTTAACATTCTGAGGATGAACAGTCAGCCTTATGAAGCATATTGAATGGGACCAAAGGGATAATCAAGCATCCCTTATCTTGAACTAAATGAAACAAAATAAACACCTCATGTAACCATAAAATGATATATATTCAAAAGAATGGAAATATTATATTAGGTTGATCCTAAAATAGACCTAATGAACAATTGTGAGCAAAATACAATTAGGTCGACCCTAAATGAGTAACAAGGAATATAAACAAGAGGCACAAATGTTCAATTTGAAGTGTCCTTGTTCTTGAATATGAGAGTGTATTGGGTGTGAGGTTGCAGGACTAAGAAGTCTACAAGAAGAGAAATGTGATAAAGAATGTTAAATTTTCATATGCTTAGCTAAGACATCAGTATTTCATTTCATTTTTCATAACAAAAGCATATAAACAGGATCACTGAAAGATAGACAAGCACAACCATACAAAAGGAACACAAAGATTTATCCTGGGAAAATACTAAAGGGAAAAACCTAGCAAAAGCTTCATCAATATAGATGCCCCAAAAAGATAAAAGATAAAACCAGCAAGGAGATCAAAGCCTGATCCTCCTTCTTCTCCAGCTACTTCTTTTCTTCACTAATGCGCTACACAAGTGAGAGTGTGTGTCATAAATGAGGAGCACTACACCTCTATTTATATTCATCTGTTCACTTAAGTTAACTCATCTATCATGTAGGCTCGAGTTAATCATGTAGGCTTGAGTTACACATGTAGGCTCAAGTAACCACACTGGGGTGCTAATGACCCACCTTTATAATTAAAGGGGACTGCCTCATGACTCTTATTAGTTCTTTCGATTAGGAGCATCGGGGTACAAAGTAATACAAGTGGTTCTCCCGGTAGGACCATTGGGGACCACAAAGAAATACATATAGAATATTCTTCGAAGTTACAATATTTCAACACTCCCCCTTAACGAGAAGGGTATTCTATAACAACATCAACAACAACAATAATAGGAGAGAGATAGAAGACATCATCAACATCATCAGGGTGATACATCTATAAATCATTGGAATCTTTTCAACATCATGTAGTCTTCATCTTCAATCTTTAGTCTTCAGCATCATCAATACTTTGATCGCTTCAATCAGCAACATCTTCTTCAGCACTTTGACCTTTCGATTAGCAACATCATCTTCAACACTTTGACCTTTCGATCGACAACATCTTCTTCAGCACTTTGGCCTTTCGATCAGCAACAACATCATCATCATACTCTGATCTTTCGATCAGAAACATCATCATCAAAACATCAACATCATCATCATACTCTGATCTTTCGATCAGAAACATCATCATCAAAACATCAACATCATCATCATCAAAATATCATCATCATCACATTCTAATCTTTCAATCAGAATCATCATTATCATCAGCCTCTGATCTTTCGATTAGAAACATCATCAACTAAACATCATCATACTCTAACATCAACTAATCATCATATTCTGATCTGTCGATCAGTACGTCATCATCATCATACTTTGATAATACGACATCATCATCATCAGGATCTCATCATCATCACATTCTGATATTTCGATCAGAAACATCATCATCATCATTGCATTCTGATCTTTCGATCAGAAAACATCATCATCATCAGCAACATCATAATCATAAGCAACTTCTGATCTTTCAATCAGAAAACATCATCATCATCATATTCTGATCTTTTGATCAGAGAACATCATCATCATTAGCAACAACATCATCATCATATTCTAATCTTTCAATCAGAGAACATCATCATCATCAGTAACTTCTGATCTTTCGATCAGAGAAACATCATCATCATCATATTCTGATCTTTCGATCAAAGAACATCATCATCAGCAGCAACAGCATCATCATCATATTCTGATCTTTCAATCAGTACGTCATCATCATCATAAAAACATCAACATCATCAAAACATCAA
>LPNX010094422.1:145361-155624 GCA_001517045.1 Pseudotsuga menziesii
GGTTCCAGTCCGGTTTCCGGTCCGGTTCACATTTTGGGCTTCGCCGGTTCGATGACCGGTCCGGTTCTGATAACATTGGCTGAGAGTCACTTCCGCCATTGTTGTCATGACATCACAACAGAAAGGGGCGACAAAGTTGGCACCTCCACACAAGGAATCGGATCAAAAACCCTCGTGACCGTTCATGTTGTCGTCATGCTACTTGATGATGGTGTGTGTGAGGATTTGACAAACTCATAGTCGAACTCGACCGTTAATGATGATTCAGTAACCGCTCAGCTCGTTATAATGCCACAGTCAAAGTTGTTCTAAGATACAGAGTGAGTGAATACTAGTTAAGAACAAGGATGACTAGCTATTGTTCTGCTAAGGGTCCTAGGGGTCCTGATATGGAATCTGTAACAACTATTCTGCCTGACAATTTTGTTGTTTGATGTGTTTCATTGGCCGCTGGGCGTTGCTTGAAAATTCAACCACTTCTGGGCCTTCATGCAAAAGCAGCTCCAGCCATCGGGGTAAAGATGTTCATTACATTAGGAAAACCTTCTGATGCTGGTAAGAGCAATACTGTCATAAAAAAGTGCAGCACCACCGTGGTAGCAGTGCCAAGAGTTCATGGCCCAAAGGATATCCTGTTGAAGCCTCCGGACAAGGTCGCAGACTTAATTGTCGTAGTGCATAATATCCATTTCTATGAGTGATCGGTCTAAACGAATGTTCGGACTGGGGTAGAGAGGAGATGAGGTCTACGTCATCACCATCCTTGCTGAAAATTGCTAGCTCTAATGAAGGTGATGATGAGTCCAAAGAGGTGTTGCACTGGCATATCCTGGAGGAAGGATCTAGTCCAGGTAACTGAGTAGAAAAGCATCCAAAAGCAGACAAGAATGACAAGCCCATCAAGGATTTAGCACCGTTGATAAATAGAACTGTCTTCTTGAGGTCTGCAAACCTAATAGTACCAAGAGATATGTAGTCTGTCGGACAAAAAGCCAAACACAGAAGGAACATAAACCTTCCCGCCAGCTATGAACACAGGCAGTACACATTATCAAACACAAAATAAACATAAAAGTCCAAGCAGAAAGGGTCACAAGGCTGATTCGACCTGTGCACCGGAAGGTGGGCGATGTAAGGACCTCGGTCGAGATTTACTTTCATGATTGATTTTGCAGAATCAAAAGTGCGAAGAGGATTGGACACGCGCTGCATGCTCTGGTGGGAGAAGAAACGAGTCGAGCTAAGTCAACAGGAAACCGTTGGGGGTATTCTAAGCCATCATTGTCACGTCAAGCGAGCCTCATCCATAGCAAGCGCATTACTGGTTTTACCAAGCATGCTCGATATCCCTTGCTTCCCATGTTATGTAAAATCATGGCGAATGCGCCACTTCATAGCTGTCAGAATGTACGATGCTGATTCGGGATTGATTCCCCCATTTTGTAACCTAATTGGGCTCTGTTTTCGAGGTTGCTCTCGAGAGCCATAACACTATAAATGTAACCTCTTTGGAGGATAATAAGGGTTAGAGGGTTGATCTGATTTTTAGACTTTTGAGGGCCCCTGTGCTCGGATTGTAGCTCTGCAAACTTTCTTGGGAGCGATAATGAAAATATTTCTCCGAGTTTATGAGATTCATCACTGTGTTTTTATTCAGTTTGTATTTCTTGTTTGCATCATTTTCCATGCGTGTAAATTTCTGCTAAAAGCTTTCTAGTTGTATGAGAAGAATTTGTTTTTTAAAGCACTATTTTCATCAAATGTAGCATTCATTATGTGTCTGTAATGGTTGTTGTGGAATTCATTCTCGTTAAATGCTCCATCTCGGTCATTTCCCTTATTTGTTGTTCTGCTAAAGGTGTTTCCAGGGGATTCATCCACAAATACGTGTTCCCCGACCGCACTGGACTTCTTCTTTGTTCTCCTACCATCACTTAAAGATATTTTGGCTGAATATTACACTCACTTTGCCTCGGAATACATACAGGAAAATCATTGTTCATTGTTTGTTGTAATAGCCTTGAATGGTTTAGGCTGTGACTCCATCGCCCAATGGTTTTGATATCTGTCGGTCTTTCAACCTTTTAATCTACAAACATCTCGTTCTCATCAGAATCTAACCTTCTGACTGCTTGATTAAAGCTAAACGTATATGTGATTTCGTTTCTGTGACAAAAAGATAGCCTTCTCTGACTGTAAGGCCAGACTACAGTCTAAAGTTGGTTGAAATTATTACCCCTGTGACTTCCTATCACAACCATAGAAAAATTACAGGGCGATAACAGATCGACTTAAATCAATTGAAAGGAAATGAAAGAAGAAGAGATTGTGCTTATAGCTTTAAAAGTTTACTTGCTACACAAGTTTTATCGAAAAGCCTTAATATTACTATCATAGATAAAAATCTGAATGTAAGCAGTTGAGCATTAAGCTCAAGCAACAAGACAAATAAAAAAACAGTTTGAGTGTGTTAAAATTCCAAACCTGATCTGATTGTTGTCCTTATGTTCTCAACCAAACAAAACTGTTATTTAATTGTAGAAATTAAGTTTTTTCACATAGTAGTTATCAAACATATAACTGAAAAGTAAACCATGGAAACATAAACACGATACACATATAATTACTCCTTGAAACCAGCTTTTCATTAACAATTCAAAGCTTACCAGAAAATCTCCACAACTGTCAAACTAACAGTTGTATGGCACATACAAGCAAAACAGTTCTGTTACTGAGGAAGAATCTACCTGCTGAAAACAAGAAAACAGCGTGCTATATGGCTTCTAGGATGTTACTTCCAGCAAAGTTTAAGAGTAAGGTAAGCAAAACAAAAAGAAGATAATGATGAAAATAGATCTCCTCTGAATCAAGTAAATATAGAAAAGTTATTAAATGTCTTTTTATTGTGGCAAGTTAGGCCATATAAGTAGAGTTTGCAGGAAGTGGTTGCGGGATTGAAAAGCACAACCGAGGGCATTTTTTCCAAGGACCAATCCCAAAAGAAATGCTAATATTGTCAAACACAAGGAGGCGGAAGAGTTCTATGTTCATGGCCAAAATAAAGGATTCAAGGAGCATTAACAATGATTGGTATATTGCTTCAAGGGAATCTAGACATTTCACCAACATTATTGATTGACAAGCTAATTTTGTAGAGGATGAATTACAATCTGAGTTGCTGATTTGTTGTGTTGAGTGGCAGAGAAGAATAGATAGCTAGAGGTGAAGGAAATGCCCTACTTCAGCTAAGAGGTGAGAAGGTAATGATTAAAGATGACTATCGTTCCTTGCTTGGAGAAAAATCAACTTTCATTTTTCATTTAGTAATATAATGAAGCATAGTCCGCCCATAAATTTCGGCACTAATAAGTACTTTATAGTTGACAAGAATAGCAAGAAGATCTTTCTAATCGATGTGGAAGAACAAGGCTTGTTTCGGTCGATAGAAGATGAAAATGCAGGATTGGTTCCAAAAAAAAATTGAAATTTCACTAAAACCTCAGTCATAATGCCCAAGCCACAGAGGTATCAGGTGAGACAGAGTTCTAGAAATGAAACCCTGGATGATGTTGTCATTGAAAGAAGTCGAAATCAACAGAGAAGAAAAGGAAAACCAAAGGGTATATTATGCATTATCTACTATAATTCATGGGCAACCCTCAGAGAGAGTGAAGATGAAGCGATAAAATGAGCTAGTGCTTCCTTAGAGAAGGAAACACAAAATTTTGATATGTTGGATCACCAAGATGTGCGGGAGGTGATTTCGGTGAACAAGCCAAGTTCTATGCCAATGGTAGAAAGTCTAAACATTCAGTAAACAATGGCTCTCATCCGGTTGATGAGTGAATGACCAAACAAAAAGATGATGTGATTCATACTTCATCAACCTTGATAGATATAGTTCACTTCGAATTACTGATTGAAGAACTTAGTTTTAAGTGGCAGCAAAAATCTTGCTTGTCCAAAGCCTTTTGATTTTTTTTTGTCTATCAACAACCATGTAAAATGACCGTTATGGGAGGGTGATAGATATAATGATTAATTAGAACTTAGACTGTTTAATTAGGACATAGGCCTAATAAAGGCCTAGTAACAAGGTGATGTAATAATGAGTTATTTAATGTAGTGGTTAAACGGCCAGGTATTTGGAAATTACAAAGCATACACCCATCCATGTCACGAGAAATTGCGTCACCTAATAATGAACTAATCCACTCTCTCTCATTCTTACAGGTATTTCTGTGCATGCTCATGTGTGTAAAACTCCCAGTTTTACATGATCTTTGTCCCACAATCAAACCAAGCCTCTAGATGTGGCTTTCTTATCCAATGCAACCCGGGTTTGCTCCTTAGAGTATTCAAACTTCCACAAGGATTTACCCCTAATCTCATATAAATGCAATAGTTTGTTGAATCGGGTACTAAACATGGCTAAGGTCATTCTCTTAATTCAACAAATTGGCTTGTGACAAAGATATCTGCAAAGAGATGGACAAACTACATAATATCCAAATCCTTCTTTAGCAATTTTTCCATCGGTCCACAATGCTTGGTGCAGCTTACATGCCAACCCCATTTGTTTTCGCTTTTCTAAGAATCTTAAAGGTTAAATGCAGTGATGTGCGCTGAGAAGAGTCCTATGCAAACATCTGCATGCATATCAAAATAAAAGTCAATTTAGCCTGATCTTCATCTAAACCACATAGTAGTGTGCCATATCAATCAAATCTGTATAAGGTATTCTCGAATGGAGCATACTTACAACCTGCAAAATTGTTGTCCTTTCTTTGCCATTTAGCTTTTCTGGACAAACACCATTTTCAAGGAAAAGAATCAGGTCAGAATACAAAGCAGAATCAAAACAGACACAACATAATTAGTGAATTGGTTTTAAATGGGAGAACTAGTACTATGATATATCAACGTTATCTGCAGAACCATCCTCATCAGTGGCCAGATTTTCTGAAAGGAGATATGGCAAACCGTGATCCTTAATTGTGTTGGCTGGATAGATGTCCAAAATTCAAATCACGATCCAAAATTTCATCAACCATTGGCCAAAACAAATGCAACATAATTACTGAAATGTTTTTATATAGGGGAACTAGTACTATGATTAGTATGATATATCAAATTTATCTGCACAACCATCCTGATCAGTGGCCAGATTTTCAAAAAGGAGATACGGCAGACCCTGATCCTTAATTGTGTTTGCTCAATAGATGTCCAATCACAATCCAAAATTTTCATCAACCATCTGCCGAGATTACAACTATGTTAAGTTCTAGGTTACAGGGTATGAATATGATGCAACAAATTTTTAGAAAGGTTTGAATACAATATAGCTGTAATAGTACATATACATACATACGTTCTGATACAATATAGTTGCAATAGACATATACATATCTACATCCCAAGGACGATGACCAGATCATGCAGTTGCAACAGCATGTACTTAATTGATGAAAATTATGCTTACTGCTTTTGTACTCCTCAGGGTAGTCTTTAATATTTTAATGCCTTTCTACTACTTGGCCTTGTGTTATGAGCGTAACCAACAATCTGCTATTATAACAGAAAGAAACTCATAATAAAAATCTGAAGAGGTCTGTAATCTTGAATTAATTGGACACAAACAATAGTATCTTAGAAGTTGTAACAACAGTAAATCAGCACTAGTAGCATCAAATTCCCCACTAACAGTAAAGATTCAACATTAATCAACATCAATTTAACAGCATATCTTAGAGAACCATGACAGCATATTTTCAGATGCAACAACCATAAAAGTAGATGAATACCAAAGACGTAGAACAGAAAACCCACAAAATATCATATAACCCAGTAAATCAGTACAGATAACAGTAGATTTCCAAAGATGGGGTCACCAACTCAGGCCCAGATTACATAAAAAAGCAGTGTGAATGCCACTCTTGGCCCAGCTTAGTCCGATGCACAATACTTGCAAACCCAAAAAGTTTAGCATCTACACCCTTATTCTCATTGCAGACTTCTAAATAGGGGAAGAGATAAAAGAAACCACTAATACAAAATCCATGCTGATTCTAAACAAAGGGACATAACCAGATACTCAATCATCAAAGTTTATTCACAAAAATTATAAAGTAATTGCCACAAAGGGCTAGTTGAGGTCCGAGGATAGGTTACCCCAGTTAAATGGGAGTTAAATCTAACAAAGCTATCAATGACTAGCCCATCAAACACAGAAATGGGCATTCAAATTTAATTCCTTCACTGCTGCACATGATAATGGTGCTTCTTCCCAAAGCTGGAAACAGTACATATTGAGATACTCTAGCACCTTGTACGAATGATTTTAGTATTTATGGTTATAGATTTCGTTTATTTATTTAATATCCCTCATAGATTTTGTGTTTTTCTGAGTTTCAAAAGGTCAGGTATTTGTGCCTCTTTATGAACCTGTGATGGAGGCCATTTTGCAACCCATTTTATGGAAAAATGTGAATTATAAATACAGTATAGAGAAGCAATTTTACCAAAAACAAAATCACAAATGTAATTTCAAATCCAAATAACATAACATAATACAACATTTGAGCAACTTTGGCCTATTTTGATAACATTTTTCAAAAAAAATAGGAAGAGCAATTTTTGCCCATCTCAAATCCAAAAAACATAACATAACACAAAATTTGAGCAACTTTGGCCTATTTTGATATCATTTTTCAAAAAAAAATAGGAAGAGCAATTTTTGCCCATCTCAGCCAGCATCTCCTTCATAATTAGAATATATTGATATCATTTTTCAAAAAAAAATAGGAAGAGCAATTTGTGCCCATCTCAGCCAGCATCTCCTTCATAATTAGAATATAAAAACGCAAAATACCTAAACATCTTACCCATTTCCACCAGCATCTTATGAATCTATAAGAGTCCTTTTTGCAATTAACAGCAGACTCAGTTGGCTAAAAAGGTAAGGCCCTCCTCCAACCAAACCTAGACTACCAATAGCACATAGACAAAGTAACTGAAATCTCTCCAAGACACTAATCCATTACAACCCAAAATAAAAGCCCAAGATAGTTTCTAAAAGAGGTGAGTGCAAATCTCTATAAAGGATTGGAAGGCGGCAGATTAGATAAAAAAGACGTTACTCTAAATTATACAGGTTTGGGAGTCTGTCTTAGCCCTAACTTTTGCTATGGTTAGTTATAATTAGAATTTAGAATTTCAATAATTTCCATGGTTTCTCATTAGATATTTACAATTTATAAATTTTAAGGTTTATTCAATAAGGGAAAATCTGGTAGCAGTTGGGCTAAACATGTGATTGAAGTTTTAGGGAAGCATAGAGGATAATTTCAGTGTCTAAGGTGGCAAGTAAAAGTGATGAAAACCAATAAGCAGGCCCCTTCTGTTTCAAGGGTTTCAGAAAATCAGGGAATATGACCCTAATCCAACAGAACCAACCATCAATAGTAATGTACATTCAAATGTTAAACTCACCACTGCTACTAATCATGAAAAGCTAACAAAGATCAAAATGTGTTTCAATTAAATTTGAATCAGAAGGTAAAAACCAATTATGATCTTAAGTTTACTACCCAATGACATCAAAAGTGTTATTTTTTTGTTGACATGGCATAGACACATTAGTTTGAGCAGTAACAGCATTTGAAAAACAGCAGAACTAATTCAATAAAGGCAAAGGCTGAGATGTACACTAAATGCAGCATCGCATGACTAGAATAAGAACAACTTAATTGCTTTTCCTATGTGTACTCGTCACACAACTGGTGTTGGGTAAGAGAATGGGTCATTAAATGAAGCGATCCAACCCATAAAGCAATGTCTCAAAGCAACTAAGTATTCATAGGTTTCTGAACAAAACTTAGCCAACCATGTAATTTAATCACTATGAGCTAGGATTCTAGGAAAGAAAAAGATGTCAAGAAGCCTAGTCACCCGATAACTCATCGAGTGAAGGTGAAGATGGCCACTCACCACCCCAACTTAGTTGAATGAGGGGCCACAATACCCCCTTAACGCCGATACAGGGACCACCAAAAGCCATACCACTTGCAGAGAAAACCTTGTCATTCTTTATTATGATTGACAATGCTACAAGGAGTCTTCAAAGAAGCAAACTAGTATTTATTAAAAAGATAAGTGCCAACAGAGCCTGGGATGGGAATGACTATGATCGCTATGTGGAAGGACCTATAAGAAAATCAACAACATCGGTGAGACTATAAAGAACCCACTTAGGCAAAGACGAAAACAACAAGTAGGATCATCGTCATTGTCACCATCCAACAGCTACGCATTAAAATGGAAAGTGTCATCACTGATCTTAGCATCACTATAGAAGAAGCGACTAGCTTGCACATCTAGAGTGTTAGTTACCTCATTTAACGATGGAGGACTAGAAGATACATGAGAGTGAGAAAAAGAGACAGGATCATATACAAAAGGAGTCCCAACATACTATCCTATAATTGTGGATGAAATACTTGAAGTACATATAAGTGCACCAACATCAAATGGAGATGTGAAAAGGTCCACTACAACTCACTAGGAACCATCAACAAGTGGCCCAGCAAGAGGAGAAAAGGCATGATCCATGGATACATGCTGAGAACCATCATTGGAATCATAATTGGCAATAAGTACAAAAGAGGTGGGTCATAGATATGATACCTCTGAAAAGTCTCACTGTAGACAACTAGAGCCCTATGAAGAATATAATGGACAAGTAATCTATCTTTCCTTTTATGAGGTGGGTGGACCCATGCCCCTGAGACCTATGAAGAGTATAATAAACAAGTAATATATCTTTCCTTTTATGAGGTGGGTGGACCCATCCCCCCTGATCCAAAAGATACAAGTGTGAAATAGAGGGCTTTTGCTAATGCAACTCTGCACATAGGGAATCATATGTGTAGGTGTGCAATTGATTATGTGTGTTACACAAACAACAATGTCTCCACAAAAGAAAAGCTTCATGTTTACGAATGAAGCATACATCAAGCCATTTCCAAAATATCCTTATTCTTACACTTAGCCACTCTATTTTTCTCGAGTTTATGGAATGGTCTTCACCAAGAAACGTCATGAGATTTGAATGAAACATACATCAATCAAGCCATTTCCAAGATTGCCCTATTCTTACACTTAGCCACTCTATTTTGCTTGAGTTTATGGACTAGGCATTCCTGATGTTCTCACCTCCCCCATCGATCCAAAGACACTTGGCTTTTTGTTTGCATTGAACTTCAATTGGGTCTCCTTGGGTGGTAAAGAGAAAAAGCTATCCTTCATACCCAAGTTCAAATCCCACTTGCGATATGTTAATTTGGTTCTCGAGGGCCAATTAAAGCTAGCAAGGTCTAGCTCCAAGTGAAGAGTATCATTCCTAGGGCTTCATCCTTTTTCAAACATACCAGTTCATAATTGTCATCATCCTCAACTGATATAGGTTTCTCCAAATACATCCATAAGCCTTTTTTACGAAGAAGGGTTGTCATTTGATCATATACATATGGTAGCAAAAACCCCATTCAGATGAGGAAACAACAATTTTCCATCCATAACACTTATATTGCCCTTAAAACCTTCATAGATTGGCTGCAAGAAGAGAAAAGGAAGGAATGCTCTGCCCTATAAGAGAGCACAGATCAGAAAATATTTAATAACCCCTCAAATGACAAATCAGCTGAAAAATGCCAACCAACATCCAAGGAAGAATGGTGCTGGTGGAAAAAGAGGGTAGCAAAATCTAAAAAATTGTCTACTCTCCAGAAGGGACTGCTGAAACCCTAGCTTCAGATTTGAATGACCATAAGGGAGCACTGGAAACCCTAGTTTCAGACCTGAAACAATGCTGGATAGAGAAAGAAGAACCCACACTAGTGACTAGCCCCAATACCAAGTTAAGATCATAATATAGTGGATCTACCATAAAATTTTCAATAAATCCTAATCCAGCTAAGTGAAAAATACAGCAGACAAGAAACAGCACTTAAATGGCGCAAACAAATGCCCAAGCACATGAACAGGAGAAATACTCTAGAGAAAGATTGTCCTCGGGCATTTTATGAAATAACAACCTGAATGCTTTAGAAATGAAGAGTGTGATGTATTTATACACCTCCATTAGGGTTTAGAGCGTTGGCCTAGAGAGGATGACCATGCCAACCTAGTCAAATATCAACAAATACAATAAAGTGGGTTAATTTCACATGTGTAGGCTCAACAAAACCACCAATACATCAAATG
>LPNX010094422.1:155724-166567 GCA_001517045.1 Pseudotsuga menziesii
AATCTCAAACCCTTTTTCCATATTGGCCATTCAACCACCCAACGATAGAAAATGCAAAAGGGAAGCCCACATCAAATCATATGGGTGTTTAATGGCCAACATAAGGCAAAGCAAGCACGGCCGCCAGAATGTAGCAAGGTTAGAACTATTTTGTCAAAAAACGCTATATTATGAAATGAAAAAAACCTATATTGCAAGGAAAATGACAAATGAACATTTTAATCAATAACCCATTATGGAACAAGAGTGTTTAGATCAAAAGTCAACCCAACATAACAGGCTCCTGCTGGTCTGAAGCTGCTTAAAAGGTGACAGCCCGGAGTTATTAGAATTTCCATGCATACTTTTGTAACTCCATAAGGTGCACTGTAGAATCTCTGAAAAGGAAATGCATTGATAAGGAACAACAACCTTCAAACTACTCAACTATCTTTCCATGCTGTAGGCAAAGGAAGAGATGCACCATTATGCAATTCGCATTAAAAAGAGATATCTGGCCACATGTTCTTCATCTCAAATCACCATCGCCATACGGACTTGTCTCAACTTTCAAGCAACTCCAAGACCAGCAAAAATCCGTCTATGAAGGTGAGCTTAGAGTGGTACAAAAGACAGATAAGGGGACCAGCAGAAACAAGTAAACACCAATTTTTGAGGCTATAAAACTTCAAATTAAGCCAAACTTAAAAGAATATATAGAAATCCACAACATTTGTAACAGGGAAAGGCAAAAAAAATCCTAGCATCCAATTCAGAATAATTAAGCCCTGAGGAATCATAACCCATTGATCTAAACCAAGTTGACAACCTATCTTGCTAAGTGATTTAACTTAAGACAAGATACCACTTCAACTAGAGACTAAATAGTTAATCTGATTGTTCATTGCCAATCAATGCATGCCATGTGACATGAACAGATCTCTATCCTGGGACTGCCCTTGACCAAAAGAAGTTATAAATTTTAGCTTGGCCTTCATGCACTTGCACTTTTTGACAACGAATCCCAATGTGGATAAATAGAAAAACAACACCATACTCATTTCTTCTTACAAAAGTTGTGATAAAAAATAATTGAAATGCATCAATATTATCAATAATATAACAGAAACATCATTGACGTGGCTTCGTGACAGTAAATAAAATTAAACTTGAAAGCACATAATATCTCATCTCCCTCTATATGGACTTAGAGCATGAATTCTTGACAAAATACATGGCCATGACAAAGTTGAACAACATTAGACTGTTCAATGCATTGAAATACATCACGCCATGAAACCCTTATGTTCATCTAGGAGAGAAGTCATCCAAGCCAGGTTAGAGAAACAACCAAATAGTCATTAGGAACAAATGTAACGACAAGTTACACATCCAGCTCTCCTGCCCTGCAATAAAGGAACCTTTAAAATAATAACAAGAGATCAGACATAGAGAGGGATACTACTAATGTAGTTATCCCAGTGAATTTTGCGCAACATTCTATTTACCCTGCATTCTGTCATGAAGTATTAATGATATTGACCTGGATCCAAAAACACTTTGTGAAAGCAAGTTCAAATCAAAGGATGACCTTCACCACTAAGTAATCATTGACCACGCCATATCTCAAAAATCCAGGGCAAAATAACAAGATATCAACTCTAGGAACAGTCCAAATTTGCATTCCATGTTGATTTCTAATAAATTCATCCATATAACATATTTCGCAAACGAACAAAACATCCAGAAAAAACTAACACAACAAAACTGTAAAACAACTTTGCTAATGGTATGCATACATGAAATAGCTTTGTTTTATATACTGAAGTTTTAGATAACAAGAAAGCGCCTTCATCTTTCCAACCAAATATTCAACCTCCTCCTGCTGCAAAGCCCGTTATGGTATTTTAAAATTTGCATCCACCAACCAGCAAGTATCAACTAGAAATAGCACATTTCCTATGAGTCATGACATTACATGCAGCTTTTAATATCCAACTATACATGCAAGCATACAATGTAAATATTATATAGTAACTTTCATGCCCGCCATCAAAGTACCCATAGATGTTCTGATGAAAAAATCTACACTTTACAGAAGAACAAAAATACCAATTCACCATTTAAAAAATTAGCAATATGCATTACACATGATCCAAATTCAGTATCCAATGTGTTTATCCAAGCTATAAAAAGGCACTTGAATGTGCTTGAATGGATGAGAATACACAAGTGGAGATCATTTGAGCTATGAAATTGGTTGCCTCAGCAAAATATTATGGCTGATGAGTAATTTTTATGATTCTGACTATAAAATTTAAATAGCCTTCTCCCTATGATAGTTAACAGTACACAGTTCGATAATAGAGAAAAACCACTATAGTATAAAATCTATGGTAAAATGGATTTAAAAAAGATGCCGAGATCAACATGTCTACAGTTTATGTTTTAACAAACAGGCAGCTAGCAACAATTTTTCTACCATAAGTTGTTTTAAAAATTTAAACAATTGTAGTTTACGTAGTCATTGTATTTATCTTTACAGTATGAAAGGTATGCCATTAGCCTATTTGCAATGGATAATATATTTCAATAAATTAAAATTGAACAGCTTAAATGAAGTGAAGTAGACTGTAGGATATTAGTCCCAAATTTCTTAAAATTACTTAAGCTAATTCAGAAAATTCAGATACAAAAATCTTTAAAATTGATTCAATTTTACGTAGTATCTTTAATCAGTTGCTTATCAGAATGTTTGATAACATCAGAAGCATCACCTCAAGCGTTATCTTAGATTATATGAATTTTCAAAGTGGAAAACTGACTCTTTTCTAAAGTTAGGAGCCCATCATTTCATGGCCTTAAGACAATCTTGAATTAATACCAATTTTTTTTCTACTGTGGAAGGCACTTGAAGAGCGCGCACACATACTGTTTAGTCCATACTTTTAAATGAAAGTTTCTAGAATTGCAAAATCTGGCCATCAATGAAACTACACATACTGTTTAGTCTATACTTTTAAGTGAAAGTTTCTAGAATTGCAAAATCTGACCATCAAAGAAACTACACATACTGTTTAGTCTATAACTTTCATGTGAAAGTTTCTAGAATTACAAAATCTGACCATCAAAGAAATTACAAAATAGAAAGACAGGTCTAGAAATACGAACCTGTGTGAACTGTATACAATCTATATATATTATATTTTGTGAATTAGAAGAATGGGGTTCTGAATAAAAAAGAGATTCCTTGTACTCTAAGTGAAACTAATAGCAAAGCACAAGAGACTATAGAACTGAGTATTAGTAGGGATGTCTGACACACATAATAAAAGGTTCATACACTGCGCTGCTCACATGTGAAAACACAGACAAGAAAAAGTACAGTTTTATTTTGATTTTGAAATGACCAAGCTCAGACCTCAAGTGTACCTCCATGCTCTCTTCTCACCATATGGATGAGAATACACAAGTGGAGATCATTTGAGCTATGAAATTGGTTGCCTCAGCAAAATATTATGGCTGTTAAGCAATTTTTATGATTCTGACTATAAAAATTAAATAGCCTTCTCCCTATAATAGTTAACAGTACACAGTTCGATAATAGAGAAAAACCACTATAGTATAAAATCTATGGTAAAATGGATTTAAAAAAGATGCCGAGATCAACATGTCTACAGTTTATGTTTTAACAAACAGGCAGCTAGCAACAATTTTTCTACCATACGTTGTTTTAAAAATTTAAACAATTATAGTTTACGTAGTCATTGTATTTATCTTTACAGTATGAAAGGTATGCCATTAGCCTATTTGCAATGGATAATATATTTCAAGAAATTAAAATTGAACAGCTTAAATGAAGTGAAGTAGACTGTAGGATATTAGTCCCAAATTTCTTAAAATTACAGCTAATTCAGAAAATTCAGATACAAAAATCTTTAAAATTGATTCAATTTTACGTAGTATCTTTAATCAGTTGCTTATCAGAATGTTTGATAACATCAGAAGCATCACCTCAAGCGTTATCTTAGATTATATGAATTTTCAAAGTGGAAAACTGACTCTTTTCTAAAGTTAGGAGCCCATCATTTCATGGCCTTAAGACAATCTTGAATTAATACCAATTTTTTTTCTACTGTGGAAGGCACTTGAAGAGCGCGCACACATACTGTTTAGTCTATACTTTTAAATGAAAGTTTCTAGAATTGCAAAATCTGACCATCAATGAAACTACACATACTCTTTAGTCTATACTTTAGGGTGAAAGTTTCTAGAATTGCAAAATCTGACCATCAAAGAAACTACACATACTGTTTAGTCTATAACTTTCATGTGAAAGTTTCTAGAATTACAAAATCTAACCATCAAAGAAATTACAAAATAGAAAGACAGGTCTAGAAATACGAACCTGTGTGAACTGTATACAATCTATATATATTATATTTTGTGAATTAGAAGAATGGGGTTCTGAATAAAAAAGAGATTCCTTGTACTCTAAGCGAAACTAATAGCAAAGCACAAGAGACTATAGAACTGAGTATTAGTAGGGCTGTCTGACACACATAATAAAAGGTTCATACATTGCGCTGCTCACATGTGAAAACACAGACAAGAAAAAGTACAGTTTTATTTTGATTTTGAAATGACCAAGCTCAGACCTCAAGTGTACCTCCATGCTCTCTTCTCACCATATGGTTAAAAAGATTCGCGGCAGTTGCATACGATTCTTTTATCGGCGCAGTTTAGTCAGTTGTGATTTACTTGTACCAATTCTCATCACTTGGCGTGCTCTCCGAGCCGCCCTTCCAGCAAGGATCAAGAAAACATTGACAAAAATATCAAAGAGGCACAAAAACAAACAATCTTCAATGGAGAGACATATATAAGGCTTTGAAGTTTGCGCAGAAGAATCTGAGTGAAATTTTGAATCAAAAGACCACAATTAACGTTAATTATTAATTTAGTAGACATTTGCTAACTGTGAACAGTTTTTATAATTACAGAATAGTTCAATAGACCGTCTCTAGGGTCACTAAATAATCAATCCATGATCACTCATTTCTCTTGTGTGTCAAATATTAACAAAAACTGACAAATACTATCAGATTTGTCGGGCTACATACCTGTTAGAATCGCATTAGCTTGTTGCCAGCTTTTCAATGTTAGAATCGCATTAACTTGTTGCCAGCTTTTCAATGTTAGAATCGCATTAGCTTGTTGCCAGCTTTTCAATGTGCAGGATTCTAATAGGAAATTATACCAAGCTCAGCCATGCAAAACAACCAATCAAGAATTCCAACACAAACGCAAGGAAAAAACGCAGCGACACATACCACCGGCCAAACTAGGCTCGGTGGCAGGGAAGGTCATCCCTTCCTAAAAACAAAATGAACATCAATTCATTAAAATAGTAAGACGGCCTGCCTGCAAGCGCACCCGCAAAAGCAACGCCATGTCAAACCCCGACGAAGCTTCAATGCTTGTTGGGGTTTCCATACGTCAATCACTTTTCCCTCGCGAACTTAATTTTTTTCAAGAACAAGAATGTAAAATTAACTCCAGTCGCCATTAGGTTACAAGTAGCATACAAATTTCTTGTTCATTCAAAACGCCAGGAATCGAACTCGGACAAGCGCAATCAAAATCCGCTCGGACAAGCGCAATCAAAATCCGCTCAAAGAAGTTTGGTTCGAGAGGCCCTCGCGCTGCAATTTAAAGAGGTTTTCCCAGGAACCTTTGAAACTTCTCCCTCCAGGAACTGTGCCTCCGCATGGTAATAATGCTGCTGTGCAGCTGATCGGTGGATTCCAAAAAGGAAGGGGCACCAACTGTCACGACAGGGAATAACGGTGGACCGTGGAACCCCATTCCCTCCCACCTCAACGAGTCCTTTTGTGTCGGAAGTCCGCCTCAGTGCCGACATTCGTTGCGCTTTAAACGAGCCGATTCACTTCGTTGCCACTCGTTACGTTTGCTTTTACATTTGCCAAGGATTCTCTCGAATTAAATTGTGTAGGATATTTTTAGCTAAATTGTGGGCGAGTTTTGAAAAAAAAAATCCGGTGTGCTTTTCATCATTGCACAGCAGAGTTGGAATTTGACGGGCATTTGCCCATCTTTGAACATTTTTCCCGTCAAATGCGGGTTAAAATATGCCAAGGCCGTTTTATTAAACGGCCGGAATATTTCGTAAAACGGCAATTCGATGGTTTAAGTTTAAATCAAAACGTCATTACGATCCTTAAACAGGCTCTTGACGGTTTAATTTTCCACCAAAACGTTATTAAGCCTTTTAAACAGTTATACACCTGGCAGGGCTGGAATGGTGACACGGTGCACCATCCACGTGAATAATAAATTTTTATGGGCATCGGTCAATGGCACTAGACGGACTGGTAGTGTGTCATTGAATGCCATTGAATGCCGCTTGGGCCTCGGCGTTGTTTGTGTAATATTGAGGAATGAGGATCCAGTTCCATTGTCCAGACTCCAAACATCTCATTCGGAAATCGGCACTGGGCAGTGGGCAGAGCAAGAAACGAGAGGCAGGCCGCAAGCTATAGCAATATGAAACCCTGGCAGATTGTGTCAAGTCCAGAGATACATTGGAAAGCTTGATGTCTCCATGCATTTTTGGAGGGTATGCCTTCGTGCAAATGTAATATGTCTTGGGTTTAAGCTAATGCAATTTGCAGTTCTAAGATGTGACCAGTCCAAGACAATTTCCCCTTCATGGAGATGATATTGAAGAGTTCTCGAGGACTAGAATAGGGTTATCAATATTCTCTCAGGAGAGCCTCGCAGTCTGCAGACATTAGGGTGCACTGGTGCAGTACATTGCTCTCGGCCTTGTGAAGTACAATCGAGGGTTCGATTCTCTTTATTGCTAGTGGGAACGTTCCCCGTTTAGTGCTTGTTGCCAATGGCCACAAATCCCGATCTTCTTCCTACTCAGGTTACGCCACAGAGATTGGAGAACTGGGTTCGTCGGCAGACCAGGTTCGGTGGGGGCCGTGGGGCAGACAAGTTACACGGAATCCATCTTGTCAGTGCCAACTTCCAAGTTCCCACAAAGGCTGGGCCCTGGGGTATTCAGAACTTGGCCGAGCATATCAAGCAACTGACCGGTCCTCAAGGGAATGTGTGGGTGATCGGTGCGCAGAATGTGGGCAAATCGACTTTGATTAATGCGATTGGGAAGCACGTTGGACTCGCCACTGGCCAGTGCTGAGAACATCCAGGAAGTCGCCAATTCGCAGAAGGATTTCACTTCCTGGGTTCTCTCCACTGTACGTCTCTATCACCTGCAGAGTATCTAGAACCCTGAAATAGAGGCATGATTCATGAATATAGGCTTGCTGGACTAGAACAAAGACAAATGAGCTTCATGGGATTAGAGAACGTGGCTGAGATCAATGGTTTCTCTCAATAATTGTTTAATTGGGGAGATTCAATTTCAGGTACATTCTATTTCCATCTTGACATTGTAAGGTGGGTCATATTTTGTATCCATAAGTTTATTCATTCCCATCTTGATTTTGCATCAGTGCACTGCTATTAGAATTTATATGCATAATAGAGGGGAGAGTTTTGATGGTTTTGATTTCCCAGAACCTCTAGGCCCATTTATTGTGTTGGTCCCATTTCTATTTTCGTTTCTGGTACCTTAGCTGAAAAACCAGAAACTCAAGATATTGAAATCTTTCTGGAAATTACCTTGATGTTTCCTACTCTTGAGTTGAATTCAGCGACCCAAAATGATGATGGGTTTTCGGGAAATTGAGATTTAGGGTTTCTATAATGAACTTGAATATAAACAGGGTGTAATATTCCACTGTTAGTGGCTTAGAATTTTCTACATAGAGCACATATGATTGAATTTATTTCTATCTGGGCTACATCGTCTTATTCAACTTCTTAATGTCAGATGTTTTTGCATGCATGTTTCCTCCACTTCCAATGACAAATGACTTTTCTCATCTGTGACATCCTCATCATGCCTTGCAATTGCCTCCACCCAAAAGTAGTTTGGCAATCCTGCACTGTTGAGCATAAACCTTGCATTGTCAACGTGGGTTATATTCTTCTACAATGTTGTTTTGCTATGGAGAATATGCTCATGTGTAATATGTGATGTATCATTGACATGAATAACCACATTATTGCTTGAATTTAAACTTATACATGTTGTAAGAAACTTACTATGTGTTGGAAACTAGGGTGCACACATTATACATACAATGGTAGATAGAGAAAATAAATAAAAGTCATTTGTTTATTAATGCTGCAAAAATACGTCTCTCACACACAAAACTTTGAAAAAGAAAAATTGGTCAAACATCGAAAAATAGGCAAAAATGTAATAAAAATGCACAAAGCATTGCAGACCTACACACACACTCTTTGATACATTGCCTCTTTTTTTTCTTTCTATAGGAAAATCTTGCCGGGAAACTTCAAGGGATGCTTCCCCTCTTTCTTGGTATCCCTAATAAACCTGTCGGCATAGGCTAGTGCAACTCACCCAAGGGGATTTGAGCTAATCCCTTGGGCTTGCTTTTTCAGCGTGTATTCCACAACTTGCACCAAATTGTGTGAAAGAGATAGTTTATAAAGGGTCAACCTCTTGCCTGCCACAGATGTGGAAATAGTTCAAAAATCTTACATGCTTTTATTCCAGTGTCGTGCTTTAATTTTGAACACTTTAATGAGGCACAAAAACTGGGCAATATTGATCATAGCCTTGATTGTTATCAAGTCAGGGTTCCATTTCAGGAGTCTGAAAGGGTATGATATCTAAGGCTGTTATTTAGTCAGAAATTTTACAGTTAATTCAATCTTTAACTGGCACTTCAATTGTTTATGTTTATATCTATGAACATTGTTATTTTTTGTAAGTACTTCCCTTAAGCTCAAAGAGAAATATAACAATTTTCCCAAAGCGGTTGGGCCCCCCAAGTGTCCTGTTTACATGGGAAAAGCAGGGCCTTGAGCAAAAAACTAATGAACATAATCACTTATGTTCTGCTAAGTTGCTGACAGGGTTTCATTCTTCTGTCAAGATTCAAAATCACCAAGGAATTGCACCAGACCCTTATTACTTATATCTTCAGGGGAATTGACCTTGGTGGGTGGCCTGATATGCTGCCATCTTCACTACTGAATGGAAACCCCATTGGCATAAATATTGGTGATTGATGAACACCAGCCATGAATTACAAAAACAAATCTCATTGTTTTTCCATTGATGATTTTCAGATGTTTACATAAGCACTTATCACTTTTTGTGTTAGTGATCTTTTAGAACTCCCTTCTTTTCTATACTTCTTATGAATTTGTGTACTGCCTTTTCTAATGGATTTTTTACTAAACTGCAAAACTTATAAAGCTACATTATTAGTTGGACTTTTTATGGAGCTCCAATTTCAATCTTTGCAAGTGCAATATAGTTTTTTTTCATAATCTCTCCTTATTCTCGAGATTTTGATCACTTGAACAGGGATTCACCCATAACATTCACATTTTCTTTATGAATTGTTATCTCTTCCTAGCAGAGATATAACTTTGGATGCAGTCTAATGTGATAGTATGGGGTGGTTTTACCGGTTTTTGTATTATTGTATTTTGGAATGATGTATTTGAAATGCCATCATACATTCCCTTATTTTTGTTGCTTTATCTTTAATACCTTGTAGACATGCTAAGCCATAAGTGATTGGATTGTTTAGAATTTCAGTTTGTAGCAGTTAGAATCTTGTTGACATGTTAAGCTATCAGATTTGACACTAAGATGGAACAAGCGCAACTAGACTTTAATCAAGTTCTAGCTTGAGGAAACTGAAAAACAATGAACATACATCAGAAGTATTACCCTGCCATTGAATGTCAAGCGGCATTCAATGGCATTCACTGCCAGTCTGCCATTAACTGATGGCCCATGAAATTTATTATTTGAATCAAAATTCACGTGGATGGTGCACCGTGTCACCATTCCATCCCTGCGAGGTGGACAACACTGTTTAAGAGGCTTACTGATGTTTTGGTGGAAAATTAAACCGTCAATTGGCTGTTTAAAGATGTAATGACGTTTTGATTGAGAATTAAATCGTTAGATTGACGTTTGACGAAAGATTCCGGCCGTCAAACTCCAACTCTGCGTGCAATGATGTGAACAAGCGCAACTAGACTTTAATCAATTTCTAGCTTGAGGAAACTGAAAAACAATGAACATACATCAGAAGTATTACCCTGCCAAGTGTGGGGAATCATGGAATTCATCCTTGACAGTGAAACTGACATAAATATTAATGATCTTATGAATGAGGCTTAGAAAGTAGTAGTGGGAATGAGGATTTTGAGTTGGTACATATAACCATAGTAGCAATATTTTGCCATATTTCCTTTTCAACTCAAAAACCTGCCCTGGCTTGAGTTGAGGAGATGGAGAATTGACCAGCTCAGAGTCCTCGGTCACCCAATCCACAACCCTCTCACCAAGTATGAAACCATAGGGGGAACACAAAAATGGTAGCTGCAGCCTGCTAGCATGTTGCATATGTTTATTAGTGTTGAGAGCGATTCAAGCTTCAGCACATATACACGGTACACCAAATACCAAAAAATGTTGAATTTAGTGTTCACACAGTGGCATTCAATGGCATTCACTGCCATTAACCGATGGGCTATGGTGAATTGTAATGGACATTTAATATTTCAAAATTCATGTTGATGGTGCCATCGTGCCAGCCTGCCAGGTGGACACTGGTGAACCTTTTGGATTCCAACACTGTTTAGAGGCATAATGACATTTTCATGAAAAATTAAACCGTCGTTTTGACGTTCTACCAAAGACTTCAGTCGTTTA
>LPNX010094422.1:166912-224414 GCA_001517045.1 Pseudotsuga menziesii
AAGGGGCAATAACTTTGGACAAATTTTATGGCTGTTCTACAATGCCAAAACCCTCCAATGCTGATGATATTCCATCTATCCCTAACCTGAATGATATACCTGACCTGAATGATATACCTGACTTGAATGATGAAACTAATGAAGACGTAGATGTAGACCTTGTTGACGATTTAGAAATGTTTGGTCATGAAGAGGGTGGTTGTAGTAGTGAGAGGAAAAGGAAGACCTCATGGAAACGTGAATTTCAAGAAGATTGCAAGATCAAACACCCCTGGGTCTATGCAATCAATGTTGTCGATGGCCTTACTCACATGAAATGCAAGCTCTATGAGAAATACAAAGCTCAAGGTCCATGGGGTATTGGCACTGGATGCAAGACAATTCAGTATGATGCTGTGGCAACTCATTCAAAATCAATTATTCATCAAACATCAGTTCAAAAAAATTTGTATGAAACTCGAAGATTGACAAAGTCCATTCCAGAACACATTATGCGTATTAATGATGCCAACAAGGACAAGGTGATAACCACAATGAAATTAGCATATTTTATTGCAAAAAAGGATATTGCAATTGCTACTTACGAAGATCTTTGTCAACTTCAGATGCACTTGCAGACTCCAAACATCCCTAATCGAGTAGATTATTGTTCCTATTTTAATAGGAAGGCTGCCACAAAATTTATTGAGTGTATCTCAAATTACCTTGAAGAGATGCAATCTGAAAAAATGTTGGACAATCCTTTTTTTTCTATAATGTTGGATGAAAGCATAGATAATAGTTTGGAACAACATCTTGTTGTGTATTCTACTTACTTGGATTCATAAGGCTTAAAGCCTCCAATATCACAGTTTATGAAACTTATCACTGTCCCTAATGGAAAAAGGAAAAACCATTTATGATACATTCATCAGTCTAAAAGAAACAAGGAAATTGCAAAATGAAAATTTAATAGCAATTTCTATTGATGGTGCTTCATCTATGCTAGGGAGTGAAAATGGATTTGTCACGTTTTTAAATAATGATTTTCCAAATTTGATTGGTACTCATTGCGTTGCACATCGCGAGGCACTTGCAGCATCAGATGCTTCAAAAAAGATACCAGAATCATTGTTTGTTGAAAAACTAGCAAGTAAGGTGTACTCGTGGGTTGGAAATTCAGCAAAGAGAAATAATGAACTCATTTCTTTACTAGAAATAATGGAATTGGAATCCTTGCAAGTTCTTCAAATCCATGGGATTCGATGGTTATCTAGGGTACAGGTAGTTGAAAGGCTTGTTACATTGATGCTTGCGATTTTGAGCATGTGGAAAAAAGAAAGAAAAAATTCATGGTATCACAAGGCAATGATTTTCTCGGTTCAATTCTGTCTAAATATGCTTGCTGATGTTTTGATAGAATTGAATAAACTAAACAAAAAATTCCAAGAAGATAATATAGATGTCACCACGCTTGGAATAACTATTGACCATACATTAAATACTCTTAAGAGGTATTTTTGTAGGCTAGATTCTTTTGCAGATGGTGCAACGTATCTTAGTAAATTCTTAGAAGACTCTAGAGATGGATTCCTTGAAAATGTTGACAAAGAGGGGATTACACATAGACATGATTTGTTGTATATTCCAATCCCGGATGAGCACATGTCACAACCGATGGCAACACGTATCGATGGCTCCTTTGATAGTTGCATACAACTTACAATGAATTATGTCCAAGTATTGATAGAGAGCTTCAATTCAAGATTCCCAAATCTTCATCTATTTAATGTAGCAAGATTGTTTAGCCCTTGCCACTATCCATCAGATTTAAATGTGAGAGAAACTAATGCAAAACAATGGCTTGAAAGACTGTTTTCGCATTTGCCGCACAAACTATGCAATGAAGGTGATAATGTACCGTTTTTTGACATTGCAGCTTGCAAAACAGAATTGTATGAATTTATTGATGTTCTTCATTTAAATGGAGAAAGATTCCCTATGAAAGATGCATGGAAGGTATTTTCTCAAATAAAAGATTGGCACTCTAGGTATCCAAATATGTTAAATATATGGCAAGCAATCGTTGTCATTCCGGCAAAGCACTGTTGCATGTGAACGAGGTTTTCAAAACAAAATGTAATCAAAGATATAAGGAGAACAAGGTTGTCAATTAACACGCTTGATGCATTAATGCGTGTTTCATTAATAGGGCCTGACATATCAAAGGTGGATTGGCAACGCGTTTATGAGATTTGGTGTAGTTCAAAAGATAGGAGAAATTAACTCGGGCACTTGATGCACTCCTGGGCATGTATTGCAACAATTTTGATGAGTTAGTCTTACGTAATAAGATTGCTATTTAATTTTTGTCATGTTTCCTCCTTATCAACAATAATCTACAGTAAGCTAGGAAATGTTTTGGAGCTACAATGGGCTCTTTTCAGCAGTACCTGAACTATATGCTACAATAGTGAGGAGGATCCTATAGCAACCTTACAACATTGACTTTCAGTTATAGGCAAAAGGACAATAGACCAAGGTGGGAGTAACATTAATTTTGGTTATGGGAAGGTCTTATCCTTAGCCATATCTATTGATAAAAAGAAGAATGAAACCCTTAATACATCTACACATACACATTATAGGAATCCTGTATAGTGAAAGGCCGGTTTTCCTTGCCATACTATAGTTATCAGCCAATACCCAATGCTCACCCTTTCACCAACTAGTGATCCTTGTTTTCTCTGTAACTGGTTATCATTTTTGTGAAGATTCCAGGTCTGAAATAAATTATATCAGGCCTTATTTTGCCAAATATTATTGTGGTGAATGTATTTTAAATCTACAGTACTTTCAGTATATATATGGAGGATCTTTGTCTTGAGGTTTCTAAAATCGGTAAGCATTGTTGAAGTTCTTTATTCCAGACAAACTGTCTGAAGAAAACACACATTATAGAATGTTTGTATAGTGAAAGGGTGTTTTAAAGTTTTTCCAGCCCATACTATAGTTACCAGCCAATACCAAGTGTTTACTCTTTCACCAACTAGTGATCCACGTATGCTGTGTAAGCGGTTATCATTTTTGTGAAGATTCTAGCTGTGAGATAAATTATATCAGACCTTATTTTTCCAAATATTATTGTGGTGAATGGCTTTTAAATCAGCAGTACTTTCATTATATATATGATGGATCTTTCTCTTGAGGTTTGTGAAATTGGTAAACATTGTTGAAGTTCTTTGTCCCAGTTTGAAGAAAATACATGTTATAGGAGTTTTGTACAGTGAAAGTGTGTTTTTCGATATATTTCTATCTCAGAACTTGGGAACGCTATCCACAAGTTCTCGATCAAGGAACTTGTACCTGTGCAAGGTCTGCAAATGCTCTGGGTTGCTAGTATATCTGAAATATTTGGTTTGGATTTTCTTTCTCACCTTAGTAAGGGAATGGCATTATTTTCCTACATCCCACTCCAGATAAACTAGATCAGAAGCTTTTTTTTGTCTTTTGAATCCCAACAGGGATGTAGACAAGCAAGTGCCAATACATGTTGAATATAGTGCACAGGTACAAGTTCATGGCCGCAAGTTATGAGATAGAAATATATCGAAAAACACCCTTTCACTATACAAACCTCCTATAATGTATATTTGAGAAGTCACGATACATGTTGTCGTGACTTCTCCTTATACAGTGATGATAAAAATATATGGAACACACATGAGAATATACCTTGAGAGAGAAAAGATTAATGTCCTTGGTCTTGTTGGTCATGTGGGTAAAAGGGGTTGTTTCCCCACCTTTATTGTACACCTTGGTCTTATGGGCATGGAGGTTGCCTTGCCACCTTGTTGTGACGCTTAGTCATGACTTATGGTCCTTTTGGCCCTAGCACCCTTGTTGTATGTGTTACCATGACCACCTTTGGTATGATGACTTAACCTTATTGTTTTTATCTTATATTACCACTTGACTATTAGTGTACCCTATCCTAAGTCAACCTAACATTATTTTATGTTATGTTTGGAAACAACCCTAAAATACATGGGTTAGTGGATTAAACTTTCTAGAAGGCTTGTTAACATTATAAATTCAAGTCTTGAATTTTATTTTAGAGAGTGTGTTGACAAGAGAAATTTGAAGATATGATCTTTCACTTGTCTAGGGTTTGTTGCTGCTAATAGATTGACGTCTAGGGTTTTGTTGCTATTTGTGAGATGCCACCTCTCCTCTTAGCCTGCTAGTGTTTTTGTCTTCCAGTTCAAGTTGTTGTTGTTATGAATAAGTCGTGTCAATCTTCTCAGCTTGTTAAGTGTTGCCTTCACATGTGTTGATCTTCCTTGAGATGGGAATAATCTTTTGTAGGATGCTAATTCTGATAGAATCCCCTTAGGGTTGGGTTGTGGCTTATCTAAACCCATTAGGTTTGAACCGTGATTAAGTTGCTAGCTAGGCCATGACTGTGTGGAACCCTTCTTGAGCTGGGTCATGACTGGGTAAGACCCTTCTTGGGTAGGTCGTGACTGTTTGACCTTACCTTAACTGAACCATGGACTGTCAATGCTTTCTCTAAAAGGTCGTGACTATTGATGAATATTTTTAGCCCTCTTTGATAGGTCATGACATTTTTGTGACTTCCTAGATTGGGTCGTGATCACTGTTGGCTGCCCAGACTTAGGATGTGACCCTTCTGCTATTTATTAGAGTGGGTAATGACCCTTGGTACTTGGGGTTGTTTAGACTTGATCTATGAATCTTTGATTCCTCCTGTGTTGGGTTGTCACCTTGTGTGTGCTCAGAGTTGTGATTCTTGTGGGTTGTTAGGACTCTGACTTGAGCTTGTTGGGTTGCTAAGATCTGAGTTGTGACTTGCGTTAATCTTCTTGAACTGGTTGTGATCCTGCTAGTGCCTAACTGTGTTTGGGGCTGGGTATCGCCGTTGGGGTTTTCACACTTGGTGACTGAGTCATATTGACTGCGACTATAGGCACCTGACCTTATTCCTAACCTTTTCTCTCTCAAGGTATGTCAACTTTTTCATTATTGATCTTGTCCTTTTAGTGACAAGATTTTATCCTAAAAGTATATTAGTATAAGGCTGATTCAAAGCAGATATGAACCGACATTGTTATTTATTGGTTGTTGGTCATTAGTTTGTTTTTTGTACTATATTATTGTTTATGTTCTCTACATTGACTTTGATGAAGTGTATCTCAAGGACCAAATTTAACACAATGACCATTGGAGTGTTAAAGTTGAAAGAGATGAAAGTTATGTTTTCTAAATTTATCTTGCCTTGCTACAGTTGTACCAATTTTGGGGCTGAGTATCACTGTTAGGGTTTTCACACTTTGTGACTGATTCATATTGACTGCTACTATATGTGGGGCTGAGTATCACTGTTGGCGTTTTCACACTTTGTGATTGAGCCATATTGACTACTATTGTATGTGCCTAACCTTATTCCTAACTTTTTCTCTCTCAAAGGTATGTCAATTGTTTCAATGTTGATCTTGTCCTTTCAGTGACAATATTTGATCCTAAATGTATCTTAGTATAAGGCAGATTCAAACCAGATATGAACCAACATTGTTATTTATTACTTGTTGGTCATTAGTTTGTTTTTTGTACTATATTATTGTTTATGTTCTCTACATTGCATTTGATGAAGTGTATCTCAAGGACCAACTTTAACACAGTGACCACTGGAGTGTTAAAGTTGTAATAGATGAAAGTTATATTTTAGAAATTTATTTTCACTATTATACTTTTACTTCTCAGTACCTGATCTACAATTTTTGCATAAGTTAGTTAAATTGTTAAAAATCCCTAAAATTTTAACAATACACTTGGGTGGCCTGTTAGCACTCAAAGTCACCTTTAAAAAAAACATTTAAAGTTCGTCAATCTTGTGTCAAACATCACTAGCCTTTCATCCTATGCATCAACTTCTGTAAATTTCCCAGCTCCTTCAAATCAATGAATGTTTGGGTCCTTCACCGAGGCAATATGCTTATACTCCTTTGCGTGCAAACCTCATTTTCCCCTTGTTTTGTAGAAAATTAAATAAATGAAAAATTATTTTATTTATTATAAAATGATTTTATATTCAATAATAATTTTTAATTTATTTTAAAAGGATAAATGTTTATTATTAAAATTGGCCTTTTATTCATTTTTAGCTCCACGTCAACTCATTTTCTTCCCACCTAACATGTAAGTGGGAATACTTTTCATGTTAACCTTATAATTTTCATTAAAATATGGTTAGCTTGTCAAGCATTGAACTTTATTTGTTCATGCATGGGAAGTTCCCTCACAAGAATCAATGTAAATGCTCGCTCACGATCAAGCTTTATGCACTATGAGTTGGAAGGAAACAAATGCACCTGGGTATATAAAATTGTAAAATCTGTCTTATTTTGTTGCATGTGGACAGTGGGAGTGCTCCCTAAATGCAGAATAAACAGGCTAAGAGTTCAAATTGTCCAAGACAGCGCATTCACATTATGAGTTTGAGTGAGCAGGTGCCAAGATGATTTCTTCAGTTTTCCCAAATGTATTTTAAAGTGTCATGACAAAGATGACAGTCAAGCATTCATCAAAAGTCTGAGCTCCAGTGTTCTGGCATTTATGAAATTTATATATTTCAATGGAGCATCCAGTACCAAGGTTACAAAGTCTTTTGTATTTATTTTTCTATATTGTGAAGGATGGATAGAATGTAAAATAATTATCATTTTCCAGGATGGATAGCTTCATCATATATATATATATATAAACTTTGTTTGTCCATTGTGTCATGAAGAGGAATAATATCAATTCCAGGTTGAAGAGCAAGCTTGTTAATAAAGCTAATGGTCGAATCATTGCACAAAACATTAATACGAGGTTTATAGGACATCCGGCAGCAAAATTTGGAGTTGTTGATTCTACATGTGGCAGCTAAAGGAATCCAAGGAAATTAATCATCCATTGTTCCAGCCTCCAGGCAGAGCACCGGATTTTGAACTAAATTTAGGTGTTGTAGACATTGAATGGGATGTTGGCAAAGTATTTGGTTTCAAAGCAATCCTGAATGTAAAGGCAGAGGATCAACATTTATTCGAAGGAAGGTAGCATTTGAGAATTTAAGGGCGCAGATCCTATGTTTATGTAACAAACTGATATGCTTTGTCAAAGAGATGGCAGATCATCTAAAGATAGGTACCTTTTTCCAGATCTAAAGGCACAAAGTTGGCACAAAGGTATCATCTAAGTGTCAATATTATATTCAAATGGATTTGAACAATCCTGAGTTTAAATATATTCAATTGATGAAGATACAAAAAAACATAGATGGCAGACAGAGATTCGTTTTGGCACATTCTTCAATTGGAAAAATAGAAAACTTAAAGGTATCAAGGTTTCTAAATCCCACTCCATTTCTCATTTGTTATTCATATATAATGTCCTTCTATTTGGTAATGGTTATGTAGAATAATGGCAATGTTTCAGTGGTATCATTAATCTTTTCTTGGCATATGGGGTGGAGGTCATTGTTTTAAAATTATGCATCCATTGTAATGAAGTTGAGAAATAAGACTTAGACAAAATCCTAGGCCTCTTCACCATTCAGATTGATAAAACTGATAAATATTTTAAGTACTTAGGCTATTTCATAAATCCAAACAGTTGTTATACAAAAGACTAGCTTTGGCTGCTTTAAAAAGTGGAGAAGAGGATCAATTGCTGGTATTTTAAATGGTTATCCTAGGGCGGTAGATTAATCTTAGTCAAATCCATCCTAGAAAATAAAACTATTTATTAGATGTCTATGGTTAGGATCCCTATGTCTATCCCGCAATCTATTAGAAAAAAATATGATGAACTTTCTTTGGTCATGATGGGGGGGGGTAAAAGTAAATTTCAATTGGCCAAATGGGAGAAGATTTGCTTACCTAAGGTGTTTGGCGGATGGGGAATAAAGAGCCTACAGTGGTTCAATCATGCTCTCTACCTTAAGAGTCTTTGGTGTGGGTTGTTTGGACCAAGTTTGTGGACTGAGGTATTCATATCTAAGTATCTCAAGAAATATTCAATGGAATACTGGATTAGAAAGGATGATAAGTCAATATCTCAAGCCTCCAACATATGGTATGGTTTTACTAGAACCTTTCCTTGATTAGGGTCCTAGATTTCATGGAATATTGGCAATGGTGAAAAGGTGATCTCGGGTATTGACTCTTTTGTTGGGGGTGATACTTTCTATAATATTTCTGGATCCTTTGGTCTAATATTTATTTATCTTGGGACTAACTAGATTAACACATATTAGAGCTTGTGATTATGATTTTAATGATGTTTCATACTGGTTTACTACTCAAGATTTGGGTTTGCTAGGTGAAATGGCCTTGGAATGGTCTCATTTCACTGCAAGTCTTAATCATTTGGGAATCAGAATCAGCAAGGAGATAGATTCTCTTCTTTGGGTTTGGAATTCTAAGTCTGGACGAATCGGTGCTAAAGAATCCTACAAAGCAATCTCAACCTCCTAAATTGGAACAATCCCTTTTTGGTGGCATAACAAATTGCGGAAAGGAAATTATCCTTTGAAAATTAAATGTTTTGTTTGGCTATGCTTGGAGAAAAAGAACTTGACTTGCGATATTTTGATGAAGAAAGGTTTATCAGGACCAACAATTTTCATTCTTTGTAAAAGCAATGAAGAAACTAGTCAACATATGTTTGTTGATTGTGTTTATAGTCAAAAGGTTTGGCTTGAGATCCTCCCCAAGCTATAGGTTCCTTGCAATTAGCATTCTCTATCGCTAGAGGTTTTGTTGCTACAATGGTTTAAATCCTTTCCACGTCTTAAACTGTTTCCCTTGTTTGTTATGTGGGGTATCTAGAGAGCCTGCAACATTTTGATTTTTGAAGATAGCATACAGTCCCCAATTAGAGTTAGTATTGAAGTATTGAGTTATTTTAATGAATTTTACAAAGCTCCTACAAACAAAAGTTCAAGATTGATTCATGATCCTAAGTGCACTTCTAGGTTTCCTTATGTGTATTTCAATGATGCATCAAAAGATATTCTTTGTGGTCGGGGCATGGTCATCAAGATGGATTCATACCATTATTTTCTATTGAGGATGAGTTATGGGTATGGGAGCAATAGTTGAGCCAAACTAATAGCTCTATAGGGCCTTCAAAAAAAAATTATTCTCATAAACATCCTGGAAATCCATGTGTTTGGGGATTCAAAAGTGATAGTGGACTAGGCAAATGGTATTTCTACACTATAGGTATCCTTATTAGATCATTGGTTTGGCAGGACAATGCAACTTATGGACAAGTTCATCTCTTTTTTAATCAAGCATGTATTTTAGGAGCTTAGTGTTTTGGTGGATGAACTTTCAAAGAAAGTCGTGGGTGATATTGAAGGTCCTCTTTAACCTTGATCCCTCTAATGAATTTTATGATGATGATGTTATTATCCTAGCTTATCATTATACCTGCCAATGCACTAAAACGTTATTATTGACAGGCACATATTTAAGTAAAACGTTATTACTGACAGGTACATATTTAAGTAAAACATTATTACTGACCGACACATATCTAAGTAAAACATTTAGTGAAGGGTGATGTGAAACCCAAAAATGTCAAATTTTTTTTGTTTGACAGGTAATATTCTAGTGAAATTCCAACACTGTTGCAGAGTAATAAGTTTTTAAATGGTTGAGAGGAGTAATGAATGACTATATTAAGATGGCTTGATTAATAGGAAGTAAGCTATTTGTTCTATTATTTGGATTTTTGCATTAAGATACGTGAGGTATTAAGATGGTTTGATTAATATAGGAAGAGTTATTTGTTTTATCATTTGGATTTTTGTATTAAGAGAAGTGAGGTGTTATTTGATTGAGTATGGGGAGATTGTGTTACATTAAAAGATATTAAAAATTAAAAATGAAAAATATTAAACTAGCATAGATCCTAAGAAATTGGATCCCTCTGGGTGCTTGATAAATCCAGGTTTAAAATGGATCTATGCTAGTAGTAGCATAAATCTATTTTAAACATGGATCTATCAAGCATTAAGAGGGATCCAATTTCTTAAGATCTATGCTAGTTTAGTATTTTTTGTCTTTTGTGTTTATTTATGTTGACTAACATAAGGTGACATGATCTCCCCATACTCAATTAAATAACACCTCACTTCTCTTAATGCAAAAAACGTGAATCTATCAAGCATTGAGAGGGATCCAATTTTTTTAGGTGTACATTTTTTCACCATTTGGATCCCTCTTGGTACTTGATAGATCTGAATTTAAAATGGAATTATGCTAGTTTATTTTTTATTTTTTTTATTTAAGTCGATATGTAATTTATATTTTTCATTTTTTATTTTTTAATATTTTTTTTATTGATGTTGGCTAGCATAAGGTGACTAACGTGACATGATCTCCCCCATACTAGGTTGGAGAGCACCTCGCTTCTCTCGGTGCAATGACAGTTTGATTTTGATCAGCATTGTTTGTTGATTGTTTTGTTTTGTTCATTTTCTCATTATCATTGACCCTCCTCTTCTTGTCGTCTATCGTTGTCCTTAGGGTGGTGGGTATTTGTCTCTTGTTTGAACTCTATATTGCCCCCTCTTTCTCTTAGTCTTCCCTCATTCGATTACTACAGTGTCATTGTTCTCTATTTTTCGTGCATGTTATTCAAATCAAAGCTTAGTAGATATGGTCAAACTATAGAAATTGGTAAGTCGTCATTGCTCTCTTCCTTTTTATCTATTTGGTTCATTACCTGCAATTTTAATTCTTAAATTTGATACAAACTTGTTGATATAGATGGTGTTTGGTTAATAGAGATTGAACATTAAATGTTACTTTCTTTGATATAGGTAGTGCTTGGTTAAAGCTTGGTGGGCTAGTTCAAGTGGTCGAGTGCTATAAGTTGTGAGTAGAAGGTCTCGGGGTCAAATCCCTGAGTGGCTATACATTGCTATATAAGGGCCTCACTTGATGTCCCCATCGAGTTAGCTTTGTAATCAGAGCAAACAGGGTGAGGCCCCTTCGGATGGCCCCCCTATGAATTAGTCATGTGGACATAGTAGTCCCACTAGGGGGTTTGTGAACCACAAATGAAAAAACAAAAGATAGTGCTTGGTTAAATATAGATTGAACATTAAATTGGTAAGTTGTCACTATTCTCTTCCTTTTTATAAGTTGGGTCCATTGCTTGCAATTTTAATTCTTAAATTTGATACGAACTTGTTGATATAGATAACATTTTATTAATGGAGACTAAAAAGTAAATGTTGATGCATGGAAAAACCAGTACATCAGTTGTTCTCACACATTAGCCATTGCATTTGCGGGGAATAAATGTAAAGTGATTTGATTGAGTATTTAGAATCGTCAGGGTTCATAACACCACACATTAGATGGTCAATGATAAAAAACCAATTATCATATAGTCTCACACAATTTTTTCACTGTGCATTTGGGGAAGGGAAATATACTAATACTAGAAAGTTGATTCTCATGACATTATAATAACATCATTGTTTGCATGACGAGAGAAATCATGTCCATTCATACAAGAGGATTCCAAATTATCATTTTCCTCCTCATCGATATGTTTGTCTCGATGCACAAGTTGAGGCAGTGCCTACTTTTTCTTCATGAATACATCGACGACTTCTTCATCTACCAAATCCTCATTGTAGCAACAAATTTCATTCATTGTGATCCTAACATCGAATAAATTGAATACAAAATATTCTGCAAGCTCATCATATTTCTCAATACAATGGCAACCATTATCATGCAAGTCTCTACTATTGCATCTTCCACTAAATATGAAGTACTAATCAGAAATGTGAATTAGCTGAATTTGTTGGCATATAATTATAACATTCATTAGAGGACATGGAATTATTAGTATTATGGGATTCAACAATAATGATTTGGTAGATATTTTATTTTTTGTTTAGAGTTATAGATGTTCATCGCCAACCTTGTGTTGTCCATTTATGCTTATTGCTCATCAATTCTCAAAGAGATGATCAACTATTTGTTTAGTGATACTTTGGGCATCTATATCTTTTTAATGTCTATCAATCTGCCTGGGGCGAACCTAGTACTTATCTATGGCAAATCTCTGTACTAATGGTGTGGTGTTCGATGTTCTATTATTGAGATGGAGGTAAAAGAAGAATTTATGTAGTCTGTCTGAAGAAAACCATGGTGTGTTTGATTGAATTTAACTAGCAAAATGTACAAAATGTGATATGATGGATATCAACAATTTCTAGAGTAAATAATGTTCTCAAAGGCCCTTCATGTAGGCCTAACCAAAAAAGGCGAAAAGATAAAATCATGGATGTCCATACCATGTACATATATATTGATAATGATGGAAGGAAGTTTGTAGCATTGTAAATAAATAAAATGGATTACCTATAGAATGAAGGACCAATTTTACTGTTGAGTTTAACATGTTTTTGGCATTTTGAAATATGTTAGGTCCCTTTACATCAAGTGATACTTATAATGTTTTTTTTTTAATAGAAACAGAAATTTTTTTTTAAATTTTAAAAAGGCTGTAGCCCAGCCAAGCTTACAAGGAGAAATTCTGAAAAAGAAGGCTGATTGCCTCAAATAAGACAGTCAGCCTCCTTAAAAGATCTTTGAGAAATGAATCCCAAATATTCCTGTAACTATTTCGAGAAAAGTATTGCTTACAAGAGTAGACTCTCACAAATTGTGAGCAGAGAAAAATACAGAAGCATAGCATTATACCGGCAGAGAGGAGTGTCCTTTAATGAAAGGATCCAGTTTCTTCTGAGAGCCTGCACTGATGTTTGAGGCTGCTTCCTTTTCTCTGCGTTCTTTGTTCGTCTTGCGTCCTCTGGTGAGGGGAGGAGAAGGAGCGGAAAAGTCTTTAGAGTCAGAGGTTTCCTCTAAGGATGGGACCAAGGAAGCCAGCCCTACCTGGGCTGAGGTCTCGCCGCCCAAATCGATGGGATCTTTCTTCGAGCCAAGGGATTCCGGCGTTGGGTCTTCCGCGGTACCAGGGGGGATACGCACTTCTGAAACCCCTTCTGCTGCTGGTGCTTCCTTTTCCTGGCCTGAACCTGGCTCCAACGTCTCTTCTGCCGCTACTGCTGCTTCTGGTTCCTGGTCATCAAGTTCTTGAAGGGCTTCAAATCTGTTTTTATTAGCTAGGGTAGATTCTTCTGCGGAGGGCACTTCTGATTTGGAGTCCTTTTTCCGGGGAGCCCTTCGCCTATTGGCAACTGGCTGGAAGTCTGCCCCATTGGCCGTGGGAGGAGCCACCGTCACCGGGGCTTTGGGGCGGCTTTTCGTGAAATGACCGTAAACATGGCACCGGAGGCACTTGAAGGGAATATGCTCATAGTCCAACTCTTGGATGTGACACCAATCGCCTAGGGTGAGATTAAGGGCTTCAGGGAGCCCTTTCTCGAGATTGACCTCAACACAGATGCGCGCACAGGTGAACTGGTCCCCTTTAGGTTCCGCGCTATCCAGGAAACGGCCGAGCTTGTTTCCTATATCAGCAAGGGAGCTTTTCCCCCAAAGATGAAGAGGAAGATGGGGGAGCCGGACCCATACCGGGGCAGCCGTGATCTCTTCTTCAGGATTGAAATCCAGAGACCAAGGAGCTAAGAACAGCCCCCTCGATCCCATAAAGTATGGTCCAGATCTGAAGATTAGATCCCGCTCTTCTTTGTTCTCAAAGATAAACACAAAATACCCTCTTCCTGCAGCACATAGAGAGATATGGGAGGGCGCCAGGGAGCTCCAACGTTCTGCTATCCATTGATCCACTGCTTTGGGGTTGGGCCACAGACCAGTGAACTTGCCAATGAGGGATTTTTCTGAGAGCATAAGGGCCATGCGGCACGGATCAGAAGGGGAGAGCTCCACAGAAGGGATCTCATCCATCTTTTTAACAAACTTGGCAGGAGGGGGGGCCTTTGCCCTAGGGCCTGCAGATCTAACAAGAGCTTTGAAAGCCTCCACCGGATCCATGGCCCATCCACCGGAGGAATGCATGGAAAAAATCGCAGCAAAAAATAAAAACGCGGAAAAGAAATGCAGAAAACGAAGCAAAAGATCGCAGCTCCAAAGCGCAGCCCTGCTAGACGCGTTGGAGGCAGCAACGGCGGGCGCTTGCAGAGAGAAGGAGCCGCAGGGACGCAGCCTGGAGGACGCAAGGCGGCTAGGGTTTGGCCCTAGCCGCGGAGGAGCCGTCGTGCTTCAACTTCATCGTGTGGGGTTAGGTAACTCTTAACCTTTGCTTCGGTTAAGTGATACTTATAATGTTATGAGGGCAATTTTATGCAATTAAGCTCTACATTCATTAAATACTTGAGTTAAGTTCTACATTCATTAAATACTTTAGTTAAGCTCTACATTCACCCACTTTTGTGTATCAAAAGTAAATACCCTAGCTAGATTGAAGTTCCATTAACTTTACATGTTTGTAGTAGATAGTACTAGATACATTATAGGACATTGCATTGCTACACACCAATAAAACATCCTTCTACAAACATGAAGAAAATTTTGAAATTAAAAGAGATTGTGATTGAAAATTTTGTCCCTTATTTGCACACATAGGAATTACACAAAAGGTTCTTTCTATGATTACTTTTTACATTGCAAAATCAAACTTACATTCAGGCCAAAGAGTCTCTCAAGTCAAGAAATCAATCTTGTATACGTGTTAATAGTGTGTAATTCTCTTTCATTAAGCTTATTTAATGTTAATAGTATCTTTCTTGATGCCTATTTTCTTATCAAAATTTGTTGTTTTCTATTTCATCGAGTCCTTGGAAGCATAAAGAAAATCATAAAGTATAGCAAAGAATTACAAAATGCTACAAAAATGGACATTATACATTAAAGTGCCTTGTTATTTGAACCAAAGTCAAGTGACTATTGCATATGTCCTTCAAAACAAAGCACTAAATAATATCCTCCAAAGTAAGAGAAATGGTTACAAGAGAACCGCAAATAATGAAGCATGGTATATTGCCCTAGTTAAAGGGCTAAAATAGGTGAAAAATATGGTATATCATTGTTCACCAACTCGTAACTAATAAGTAACCAGATGAAAGGAATCCATAAAGTTTGAAAATACAATCTCAAACCTCTTCATAGAGAAACAAGAATCATTGCTACTCAATTTTAGTCTTTTACCTTAAATTACCATGCAAAAATTCAGAAGATGTCTCTTGATGTAGTGTTTAAAGCAATTTTAACTCTAGGCGCAAGTATAAAAAATAACATGATATCAATGTATATTCCAACAGAATTCATTGATGGACACAATATAGATCTCCAATCTATGCATGCTTTGTTTTGATGATTCTTTTGGTGTTTCTCATGGCATAGTTCTTTTACTAAAAACCCATATCTTTATGCATGCTTTGTTTTGATGATTCATGCTTTGTTTTGATGATTCTTTTGGTGTTTCTCATAGCATAGTTGTTTTACTAAAATCCCATATCTTTATTTTTCATTGATGGACAACAATATAGATCTCCAATCCATGCATGCTTTGTTTTGATGTTTCTCATCGCATGGTTGTTTTACTAAAAACCCATATCGTTATTTTGTTTTCCCTGGGTTGTAATAACTAAGGTATCTTATATAGTCAAGAGATTGAACAAGCCTTTTTATAATTCCAAACTCACATAATTTATTGAAAAAATCGCTTTTACCTGTTTAAGTTAGAATAATTAATTATAAATAGATTTGTCATCTTTGTGTACTTGAGATTATGAGCTTATGATTTTAGTAAATAGAATATCATTAAAATATTTCAAATTGTGATCACTTATGCCTGAAGTTCCTCATAATTGTACTTGATTTGAGATTGCATATTGTTGCTCATCTGGAGTATGTTAAATTCGCTCATATTTATATAGATGGCTTTTTATATTGCATACTATATTGTTTACCTCTCTTATATGTGAAATTATGTGTTGGCTCATGTTTTTTGTGCCAATACTTTATGTAATTGGATTTAGATTTAATCACTTTTGTTATTATGTCTTAAGGCAAGAGAAAACTACAAAATTAAAGTGTATCTAGCAACATTACAATGTCATGTTGTTATGTCCTTACCATTGTTCATAGTGCTTATAATGCTATGTCATGCCCTCCACTTCACTAAAAATAGAGAGATTGCCATAAGTCATTTTGCAATGTATTATAGAGATCAAAGCGGTTATGTTTTTATAAATTGATTACTTGGATTGGAGTTTGGCACTTCTATAATACTAATATAATAATGATTCAGTTACGTTGACACTAGGAAATAAAGTAAAGGAAATGTCAATTATTATAAATTGATAAAACAATATAAGTCTTATACAACAAAAATGGGGGTGTAAAATGCGACGGTTTACCCAAACAAAATGAAAATTCATGTTCTTTCTAGAAATTACTAGCCTTGAAACCAACATTACTTATAGTAAATTGTATGACAAATATTCATACTTAGTGTGTAAAGGATAAGAAGTTGTTTCAATGATTGGAGACTTGCAATATTAGGAGAACATGGACAACAAGATGAGGAGTCTAGTAGCCAGGAGGTCAAAAAATCAGTATGAAATTAATTGGTATGCCATTTTGCACGTTCTATGATAATAATTGTTTCAACCCCACAAGGGTCTATAAAGCACAATTTAAAATGTAGTTCTACACCAAATCCGCTAAAAATTCTTTTTGATGAATGAATTTCAACCCTGTTTATTTTACATAAGGGTGAAAACTCGAAGTTGGGTAACACTTCTGTGAGAATTGGGTGCCCAACCAACATAGCAGGAGTTATTCGGCCGAATAACTATATTTATTTGGTCGAATAATTTAGTTATTCAGTCAAATAATTATAGTTATTCGGCCGAATAAACTTTAACGGTAACCGTTTAATTTGACGGAACAGATTGTCGACTGGTAATTTTTATCCGCGTTTCAATAATTATTCGGCCGAACAATTGTTTGGTCGAACAATTTTTCGGCCAAATAATTTTTTACCATATAAGGTTAGCTGCGGGCTCATTTTCGTTGTTTCACATGCAGCGATTTGTCGTCATCCTATTGCTCCCGCCACCTGTCTCGTCTCGCCACCTATCTCATCCTCGTCCACGTCACCCAACCGTCTGACGTGTACATCCGCCATCCTGTCACCCCTTATCGTGTGGTTTCCTCTTGGCTTGGAGGTCTGTTCAGCGTGGAGGTATGTTTGTCGGGGTGTACGTGGTCTTCTTGTGGTGTGGTGTTGTTGTGCTACCCCTTGGTTGTTAGGTAAGCCTTGAATGATAACTTTTATATTATTATGAGTATGGTAAAGCTTGTCTAACCTTTGTTAAGTGCTTGTTTAAGCTTTGTTATGTGCTTGTTTCATATCATGTTCAATGTTTCCACCTATTGTATTTACGTCTCTAAGCTCATAATTACAATGGTAGTAAGGACAGAGTTGAACAGCTCTGCCCATGTGGATAGAGTTGAACAGCTCTGCCCATTTGGACAACTCTACTTATTTTAAATGATTTTAATTAAACAAAATTTAACATAAAACTTGAAATCTGTTAATGTTTTTTCTGTTTCTATATATTTTAATTAGCTTATTCTTATTCTCTATGTACATGAAATTTTATAGAATATTTAGACAACTCTGTTTAAAAAAAATCCATAACTTTTTAATTAACTTATTTTTATTCTCTATGTACATGAAAATTTATAGAATATTTAGAGAGCTCTGTCCAAAAGAATCCATGGTTATGTAGGCTTAAATAACTCCACCAATATGTAGCATTTATAAATGACATTTAAGACATATAGACATTTAAGACTGCACAGGTTGCAGCTCTGTCCAAATGGATAGATCTGATCAGCTATGTACAAATGGACAGAGCTGATCTGCTGTGTCCATTTGGACAGAGCTAATCAAGTCCCTAAGTAATTAATTTATATGACAGTGTTGAACAACTATGCCCATTTGGACAACTCTACTTATTTTAAATGATTTTAATTAAACAAAATGTAACATAAAACTTTAAATCTGTTAATGTTTTTTCTGTTTGTATATTTTTAAATTAGCTTATTCTTATTCTCTATGTACATGAAATTTTATAGAATATTTAGACAGCTCTGTTTAAAAAAAATCCATAACTTTTTAATTAGATTATTTTTATTCTCTATGTACATGAAAATTTATAGAATATTTAGAGAGCTCTTTAAAAGAATCTATGGTTATGTAGGCTTAAATAACTCCACCAGTATGTAGCATCTCTAAATGACATTTAAGACATTTAGACATTTAAGACTGTACAGGTTGCGGCTCTGTCCAAATGGACAGATCTGATCAGCTCTGTACAAATAGGCAGAGCTGATCTGCCCTGTCCATTTGGACAGAGTTGATGAGCTCTGTCCAAATGGACAGAGCTGATCAACTCTGTCCAAATGGATAGAGCTGATCAAGTCCCTAAGTAAACAATTTATTTCTTTATGTTTTTTAGTTGGTAGGGGACAGGATTTCAAAACCTTTTCATTCTACTTCTTGCCTGAGTTACAACTTCAGCTGTAGTGTAATAACTATATAGTTTTGTTCTTAACCTCTACTATTTGCTTTAGTCCATACAATTACTAGGCGAAGTATAAGTCCCATGGCACTTTATGACTATCTTAGTCCATGATGCATTGCATTAAGTAACATTGCCATTTCATGCTTTTCCGAAACATAGAGAGAAAATGTTAGATGGATAAAGGCAAGTTTAAAGAAATGATTACTTTATCTTCTTATGGGGATGGAGATCAAAACAACCAGAAGTGTAACGTAAAACGATAGGGATAGGCTGGGCTAATGGGGGGAATCCATAGGTGTATGTAGTCAATCCCTAGACGCTCGCCTTAGTCCAAGTTGAAATCTATATGTCCTTGCCATTTGATGTGATAAATCCATGAAATCACAACAACTGATTGATAGTGGTTAGTTGATTCACTGCCCTTACTCTTCATTGCTTTATACAACTAGAGGCACTAGGATATGTAATTCATTGTAAACACTCCAGATCCCAGAAGAATGGAAGTGAAAGTATTTAAAGATGAGAAACGAAGAGAATGCAAGGAATGCTAGATATCTATCACGAGATTATGTCAATTCGATCGAGACTACGACGTAGAATAATCTAGAAATACTTTCTCCCTATGAGATTCAGGGATGAGCTAGCTGATTCACCTACGATTTAAGTTCAGTTGAAGAAATAGAAGCTCTATCTATATTTAATAGTGATGCTCTCACTAACAACGCTATAATGACTAGGTAGCTAGTAGCCCGCAGTAGTGTTTGTCTGTAGAGTAGGTAAGTACTTGCACTTGCCTTAGACTATATTTTATACTTAGCAAAATGTAGTTCATGCACATGTAGTTAAAGGACTATTAGATAATATTAGTGATATCTAGGTATTTATTGAAATATTAGTTTTTATAGTTGCTAGGTCTTTGAAGTTGATTAATTAACATGTAGAAGGTTAGGCCCTTAGTGATTGAGGCATTATGGCTCTCGAACTTCAGGCCTGGATATTTAGGCCTGACACACTATCTCCCCGCATTTTCCACCTCTTGACTTGCAAAATTGTTTAATGGATCAGCATGTTTGGCTTCAAATTACTCTATGTTTCAACTTTTGGCCTCTGAACCAAAACAAGTTGATGGCATGTGCCAGGGTCAAAATGTTATACAACGTGCGTAGTAACCATCATTTTTTTTTTCAATGTGGTTCACGCCCCGGCTTGACCGACGGGCTACATCCACGGAATAATTTCAAGAGGGCCCACCCGAAGGGGCCTCACTCTCGGCACACTTCATGCCTAACCCCAAGAGCGTCGAGGAGAATGGATCCCGCGACCTCACTTACCGGGAGGCCTAACTACGGTTGCTCGACCGATTGAGCTAACTCTTGGGGCTTCGTAGTAACCATCATATACCAGTGTATTTAGTGGATTCAGGGATCTTCCTTATCACGAAGAAGCCTCATCGTCTTTATATATGTTATTTCTCCATACCACCTTTGTTTTTCTATTTATATTACATTGAAAGCTTAGTTTTAATAGTAGCTAGCTCTTTGAAGTTGATTGATTAACATGTAGAAATTGATATTTGTGTAAACTTGTAGATATCATATCTAATGGAAAGAGAGCCGCCTTTGAGATAGAAGCGTAGGAGGTCATCACATTCTTCGGGAGTTGGTGTCCAAAATGAAAATCGAAGATTATTGACTTCACCTCAGGACTCAAGCTTATTGTATAGTTCACATTCATATGATCATCGACATAGCGATAGTGGTAGAGATGAATCCCCCTTATCATCTATGGGTGAACGTGGATCTCGACCTTCTGTACGGAAGACAAGTGTGGAAGCAGAGCAAGGTTCGCAAGAGGCTCGTCATCCTACACAGGGTGGCGAAGGTCGAGTAAGGATGCAATATGTCCAGCTAGCTGAGGGTTGTACGTCCATTACGACCTATCCATCAGATTTACCGGACAAGATTCCATGGGAAAGTGAGCTTCAACAAATGACTCTTGAAAGTTGTAGGGCTCACTATGAGAAGCTGCAAAATGATCTTTCTAGTTTGGATCTCGCTCCAGAGAACAAACAAAGTATAGAGATGGTTTTGCTATCTTTACAAAAATTCATTGAGATATATGAGGATCTTGGACCAACAACAGATGGTTTTGTTGCCTTGATGTAAAGCAGAAAGGCAGAAGTGATGGGTCTAGATAAGTGGGTTGTTGTGAAGGAAAGGGTGACTAAAGAATATGCCAACTCAATATTCAACTTCAAAGAGGGCCTAAAGCGGAAAGCATTGAAAGTGCAATATTTTAAGCACCCCGAACTTGCACATTTTTTATATGATCAATTTCTTGCAGCCTATGGTCGGTTGCCATGGAATGATGAGGTTCCTAATTATTTTGCTAGGTTTTTTTATGTTGAATTTTTTTTAGGAATGAAGCCAGACTATACTGATATTCATTCCGAGTTTTATGGAGTTGGAAAGGGGAGGATATACAATCGAAAAGGTGCCCTTAGAGATCCTAGTACTCTTCAACCTCCACCTCTGATATCTCTTCCACCTAGGCTTGTGACTTACAAATCAGAGATGGAGCCCACATCACAAGTTGGGACAACTGCAAGGCATAATGTTGCCGAAGGTTTGACTTCAGCATTTGTAGGAGTTGATGTTGGATTGAGTCGAGAGAGGGCTCGTGCCACTATTTGGAAAAAAATTATTTACAAAATAAATGATGAGTTAGATTGTATGGGCATTGAAGATATAAAGGCCTATGCGAAGCTTTGTCGTAATATAGCTTCGGATAGAATATCTAATGACACGTCAAGCATAGGAGAGGTTTGTGTACTTCCAATCTATTATTTATTTATTTATTTTGAATTAAACTTTTTGTTACATTATATCTATGTATGATAAATTATTTTTTGATGTATAGCAATAAATACGTTACGTAAATGTTTATTGTTTTCAGTTTTCTTGATTGGTAAATGAACATAATTTTAGAGTCTCCATTAGTCAAAATGCTGGAAATGTAGAAGAGCATAATGGAGAGGTATATTTAAAATTTACACATTTATATTTATGTTTGAAAGATATTTTTTTTGTTTTTAAAGTTAACTATGTGTCTTATTGTTAAATTGACTTATTTATGCAAGTTTCATTAGATTCAAACTTTTTAGATGATTTTCCATCTATTGTGAGCTAATGTTTTATTTTTTTTGTTTTTAAGTTAATTGCTAAGCTTAATATTTTTTGCTTTTACTATGATTTATTTATTAACAAAATTTAAATTTTAAGGGAAGAGAACATATTGAAATTGGAGGTGAAGATATATGTTCTTTGATGGATGTGGATATTGGCACTGAGATAATTTTGTTCATAATTGAATTGTTCTTTGATAAATATGTTTAAATAGTTTAAATAATGTTTGACATTTGTAAATTGCTTTTATATATGTTGAAGCTTGGGTCTCTTCGATCTTTTTGAGGCAAAGGAAAGACTCCATTGGACGATAGTGTTGGAATTGCAAGTTTAATTTTTTTTTTAAATAGTCTAAATAATTTGTAAGATTTATAAATTGTTTTTATATATGTTGTAGCTTGGGTCTACTCCACCTTTTAGAGGCAAAGAGAAGACTCTGTTGGATGATAGAGAATTGGAGGTAATTTTGTTAGTAATTGAGTTGTTCTTCGATATATTAGTTTAATGTTTTAATGTTTTGATTTTGGTTTAAAGTTCTTTAAATAATTTATGCTATTCATAATCTGTTTTTATACATGTTGCAGATTGTTACGAGTCCAAGGGAAGACCCTGGTTGAGGATAGTGGTGGACTTCTATTTAGAGAATTATTTATATTGTTCTTTTTATGTAGATATATATGTTGTAGTTGACTTGGACATGGAGGAGCTTAATTTTTGGATTATATACATGTATTTTGAACTCACATGTACATAATTTTTGGATTATATACATGTACATTGAACTCACATGTACATGATTTTTTTTTGGATTATATACATGTACATTGAATTCACATGTTCATGATTGTTTTTTTGGATTATATACATGTACATTGAACTCACATGTACATGATTTTTTTTTGGATTATATACATGTACATTGAATTCACATGTTCATGATTGTTTTTTTGGATTATATAAATGTGTATTGACCTTATATATTGTTTTTGGGATTATATACATTTATATGTAAAGGTTAGGAATGTTAGGAAGTTTTGATAGGTGCAAATATATGAATGTATGTAATTTATTAAATTTATGTATGTTTCTTGTTGAGAAGTTGAGAGTGATAGAAATTTTATGAAGTTTTGATAGGTGCAAATATATGAATGTATGTAATTTATTAAATTTATGTATGTTTCTTGTTGAGAAGTTGAGAGTGATAGAAATTTTATGAAGTTTTGATAGGTGCAATCTAATGTTAAGAATGATATGGGGAATGTTAATGTTAGGAGTGAATGTGGGAATATGGGAATGTTAGGAGTGAATGTTTTGATAGGTTCAATATTAGGAGTGAATGTTTTGATAGGTGCAATGTTAGGAGTGAATGTGGGAATGGGGGAATGTTATGAGTGAATGTTTTGATAGGTGCAATGTTAGGAGTGAATGTGGGAATGGGGGAATGTTAGGAGTGAATTTTTTAATAGGTACAATATCAGGAGTGAATGTTTTGATAGGTGCAATGTTAGGAGTGAATGTGGAAATAGGGGAATGTTAGGAGTGAATGCTTTGATAAGTGTAATCTAATGTTAAGAATGAATATATGGGGAATGGATATGGAAATGTTAATGTTAGGAATGTTAAAAAGTTTTGATAGGTGCAATGTTAGGAGTGAATGCTTTGATAAGTGTAATCTAATGTTAAGAATGAATATATGGGGAATGGATATGGAAATGTTAATGTTAGGAATGTTAAAAAGTTTTGATAGGTGCAATGTTAGGGGTGAATGTGGGAATGGGGGAATGTTAGGAGTGAATGTTTTGATAGGTGCGATGTTAGGAGTGAATGTGGGAATGGGGGAATGTTAGGAGTGAATGTTTTGATAGGTGCAATGTCAGGAGTGAATGGGGGAATGTTAGGAGTGAATGTTTTGATAGGTGCAATTGTATGAGTGAATGTGGAAATAGGGGAATGTTAGGAATGAATGATTTGATAAGTGCAATCTAATGGTAAGAATGAATATAGTCGGAATGAATATGAAAATGTTAAAGTTAGGAATGTCAGAAAGTTTTGATAGGTGCAAATATATGAATGTATGGGGAATGTTATTGTTAGGAGTGAATGTGGGAATAGAGGAATGTTAGGAGTGAATGTTTTGATAGGTGCAATATTAGGAGTGAATGTTTTGATAGGTGCAATGTTAGGAGTGAATGTGGGAATGGGGGAATGTTAGGAGTGAATGTTTTGATAGGTGCAATATTAGGAGTGAATGTTTTAGATTTGTTATTAGGTTTTAATGATGTGGAAATAGGGGAATGTTAGGAGTGAATGATTTGATAAGTGCAATCTAATGTTAAGAATGAATATGGAAATGTTAATGTTAGGAATGTTAGGAAGTTTTGATAGGTGCAATGTTGGGGGTGAATGTGAGAATGGGGGAATGTTAGGAGTGAATGTTTTGATAGGTGCGATGTTAGGAGTGAATGTTTTGATAGGTGCAATATTAGGAGTGAATGTTTTTATAGGTGCAATGTTAGGAGTGAATGTGGGAATGGGGGAATGTTAGGAGTGAATGTTTTGATAGGTGCAATGTTATGAGTGAATGTGGAAATAGGGAAATGTTAGGAATGAATGATTTGATAAGTGCAATCTAATGTTAAGAATGAATATAGTCGGAATGAATATGGAAATGTTAATGTTAGGAATGTTAAGAAGTTAATGTTAGGAATGTTATGAAGTTTTGATAGGTGCAAATATATGAATGTTTGAAATGAATGTTAGGAAATGTTAGGTGCAAATATATGAATAAATGTTAAGAAAGGTTAGGAATGTTAGGAATTTTTGATAGGTGCAAATATATGAATGTAAAAATGAATATAGGGGAATGTTAATGTTAAGAATGAATATATGGGTAATGTCAATGTTAGGAGTGAATGCGGGAATGGGGGAATGTTAGGAGAGAATGTTTTGATAGGTGCAATGTTAGGAGTGAATGTGGGAATGTTAGGAGTGAATGTTTCGATAGGTGCAAATATATGAATGAATGTTAGGTAGTTTTAATAGGTTTAAATATATGAATGAATGCTAGGAAATGTTCAGAATGTTAGGAAGTTTTGATAGGTGCAAATATATGAAAGTTAGTTAATGTATGATTGTAGATGTAGTGTTGAGAAAGTGAGAATGTTAGGAATGTTAGAAAGTTTTGATAGAAATATTTTTTATTACTAAGGTAAAATTAGCAACTTGATTCTGAATTTTAATATTTTTTATATTAAGGTAACATTATCAATTTAATTATTATATTTATTTTATGTTCCTTACAAGAAAATAAAAGGAGCACTACAAAGTTGCAGTAGTGAGGAAATTACAAATAGCATTCCTATATAACCCCCCATGATTTAAAGAAAGATGATGAAATGAATAATGAAAAACAAAAAGAAAGACTTGTAGAGTTACAGGGAGAATTCAAAAAGTTAAGGCCCTTCATGTTTGATGGAGAATTTGAGGAAGCGATAGAATCTTGGTTGTTAAATCTACTCCGTGGTGGAAGGAGGCTAAGAGTGTCAGTAGCATACGTAGTAAAGAGTTGAGTTGAATTTATTTTTTTAAATTATTGAAAAAATGGATATGTCAGAATGATATTATGATGAGAAAGCTCAATAATTCAATGATTTGAGACTAAGATTGTTAACCATGGAAGAATTTGTAACTGAGTTTGTAAATTTACAACACTATGTACCATATCTAAGAGTTGAAAAAGCTAAGGTATACAGTTTTATCAGTTGTTTACCCCTAGTGTATAAGGAAAAAATTGTGTTTGAAATTCTTCAACAATGGATGAAGCAATTAGAAATGCCTAGTTGTGCTACCATTTGTTTAAACAAATATCCAAATTGAGTAGAAGTTGAAAAAATAAAAAAAATTGAAAAGATCGATCAACGTAGGAAAGGATTTAAACCCTCACCTTTTGGAAAAGGAACAAGAGGTCATACTGATAAAAATTACAACAGGTGAGGTTCAACCAATAGCAATGGGGTAAAGAGTATCAAAACTTCCAGTGGAGGATGGAATAATAACCCGTAAGCACGTTGCAGGAAGCTTCTAATGTGAATGACATAGCCAGGAATATCCCTATAGTTAATGTTTCTTTGGAATATCGGCAGGTGGACCGTCAATCCACCATCTTGGAAGTAGAAGGTAAAGTTTTGAACATACATGTTTCAATACTTATCGATTCAGGGTCTAGTTTAAGTTACATTGCACCAAAGTAGTTGAAAAGTGTAAACTTAGTAAGGAAAAACAAAAAAATGCATGGTTGGTATAGCTGGCAACAAAGGTAAAAATGAAAGTTACGGAGATAGTTAAAGATTTGTTATTAGGTTTTAATGACTTGGATACCTCAGTTAATTTAAATATACTTCCCCTAGGATCCTATGACATTTTGATAGGTATGGATTGGCTAGAATCTCATAAAGATGTTATCGACTATTTGCATAAAATTTTTAGTAGTGCGGATGAGGAAGATAAGTATCATACAATGAATGAAATATATGGACCTTTATCTACACGACAAATTTTAGTACTACAACGTAAAAAGTGTATTAGGAAATGGTGTCAACTTTATGGCATCAAAATTAAAGAATTTGAGCCCGAAAAATAAAAAATGGAATTAGAACAATTTCCTATTTTAAAGGAATTTGAAGTTGTATTTTGTGATAAGATATCAGTATTACCACCTAAACGATATTTAGAATTTAACATAGATCTAATGTCGTTTTCAACACTAGTATCATGAGCTCCATATCATATGAGTATCCCATAATTAACGAAATGAACAATACAATTACACGAGTTGCTATAGACAAGGGATATATTAAGCCTAGTGTATCTCCTTGAAGAGTACGTGTTTTGTTCGTGGGTGTGCTAGTAATATGATAAATTGCAATGTATTATTATTGTTTACTGTCATGCATGGATAACTTATAGTTGATGAATAGATAACCAACCATTGATGGTAGATAATTAGAAGAACGCGAGCTAAAAAAAAATTCGACAAACGAATTTTTTTTCTTCTGGCCGATGAATTTTTTTTTCGTTTGCGTTGTAAATAACGGTTCCAGAAAGGAAAAACATTGTTCGGCCGAATAACCTCTGAGACCTGAAGCCTGCACAATTTTTAGGTTTCTCCATTTTCAAAAGGTAAAATGGATTCCTTACACTACAAATCGACTGTCGGACTTGATACCATTAGTTTCGTCATTGAGTCTACTTTCCACAGGTATAGATTTTGTTGTGTATAGCTCAGATCCGCTATTTTTATTATTTTTTGTTTCTTAACATGTGTCGAGTTTCGTTTCATCTCTTTCAACATGCAATGAAATGAAAAATATATAATTTTAAAAATACACCACCTAAAAAATTGAAACAAATATGGTGCGCTTAATTGGAGTGTCTACTTCAAAAGGGTGTTCGTAGATTTTTAAATTTTATAGTCAATTGAGAGAAAAGTGGCGCAACCAAACACATGTTGAAAATCGGCAAGGTTTCCCCATTGATCGAATTCAAATAAATATTATAATTAGTGTATAGATCCGTTGGTTACAAATTTATAGTCATCACACTAGTATATTGTGTGTGGATTGTTGTAACATATTTTGTTTTTTCAAAACACAAGTTTAACAATGATTTTAGGGGCGCAACCAAACATGTCTATTTTTCAGTCCTTTCATTTTATAAGCAGACACTGTCAAACATTTTCCGAAACGACATATCAAATCTCAATAAAAAAAATTGGAAAAATTATGAATAGAAAGCTAACATAATTCTCTAAAAGTTTTGTTTTTACTTGAAAGTGAAATTCTAAATGAAAATATCACTTTCGTTCACCCAAAGTTGAAAAACATGAAAAAATCAAATTTATTTTCTCATAAGACCCCCGAAAATAGACACCCATCTTCATGGATTCACCCATAAAGTTTAGAGCTCCAATATTCTTCTTTGAGCTCCACATTTAAGTTTTTGTATTCGTCTTCTCTAGGTGTAGTTGCTTAGATATTGATATTTTCTAATGATTAATATTCTTAAAATTGGCATGGGTATTTGCAATAATTAAAAATTATGTAGGAATTTGGTTATACATGTAACCTATTTACATTTTGAAGAGACCTAGATTTATTGAACTACAATATTTTATGCATGTGGTGTTGTTGACATAGTATGCTTCTTTACTATCAATTATTATAAATTGAAAAAAAAAGATAAGCCCTATACAAAAAATGGGGGTTTAAAATGCACTGTTTATCCAAACAAATAGGGAAACTAATGTTCATTTCTAGAATGTACGAGCCCTAAAATCAACGCTACTTATAGTGAACTAGATAACAAATATTCATATTTAGTATCCTAAGGATAAAAGGTTGTTTTGATGGTTATAGAATGACAAGATTAGGAGTACATGGACAACCAAATGAAGAGTTTAGTCACAGTGATGTTGGAAACTAACAACAATTAGACTACTCCATATTGTAGTACTTATGAGCAATCCAATGCTTCCAAAATTTATGTTTAATAGGATACATTCCCATTAAACATGAAACAAATAATCAACATATGGATATGAGGCTAATAAATGGTTGCTATGGATTTGAATATAAACGACAATATCAAACACTTTATAGACAATGGAGTATATATTTGAATTGCATATTGACAAATTCTCAAAGAAGATATCCACTTACATGAATTATAGATTGAATTCCAAATAAACTTGTAATTTATAAGCTACTACTTCAAGATTTGGCATTAAAAATCAACAAAGTCACAAAGAAATTATAAAATTACATAGATTTATAGACTCCAAGGTCATTTTATTTGAGATCAAGTATGAAATGTCATTTATGGAGTTGTCATATCCATATTCCTAGGTCATTATGTTTGAGACCAAGCCTAAAATACTTTTGAGCACTTATATTTTCTATGTATATTTAAATGGGAGAATTATACAACTGCATTAAGAATTAGTTAGCATACACAAAAGAAATGACAAATTAACACATTTTTAATAAACAGCTATAAGATGTAACGCATCTATGAACCTACATTCACTCTACATTTGTAGAAGAAATTTAAGTTCCTATAAATAATTAGATGTCGCAAATCATGTTGGTGAAATGAACCATTATCATTTTCATCTCTTTGAACATGTTTATGGTGTTCCCTTCCCATAAATTAAAGACCTTGAGCGCAATGTATTACTCAAAATGAAAAGGTATGGATAAAATAATTGGCAATACTAGAGTAGATGTGCTCCAGTGGGGGTATTTCTATAACAGAATAGAATGCTTCTCCCCTTGTTCTATAGTCACCTAGCATTTTTCCCCTTGTCCTACAGTCACCCAGCATTTTTCCCCTTGTTCTACAGTCACCTAGCATATAGATAGTCAACACAACACCAATACATGACCAACATTCAATAAACTAGTAAAAGGAATTTGATAACAAAGATATCACAACTAATATGTTAACGAGTTGAAAATATAACATATGGAAACCCTTGCAAATCACCAACTGGAAATTTGTCAACCAACTGATCATTTTCCAAAGGAGGAAGATCCCTAAGAGAAGCACTTATATATGTAATATAACAATGCAGTTAATTCTCATTAGAACTCATATTTACATGTAAAGTAATATACACATGAAAAAAAAGATTACATCAAGGAGTCCAATCAAATGTACTTGGAATGATAGGAAAATTATAATGATGTTGCAACATCCAAGTCCTTGGATTGAAACCATAGAAATGGATTAGTGTATATTTGCAAGCATCCATGCACTACAAGTTTTTAAAAAACAAGGTCATTTAAATACACTAAGCTAAACACATGCACCCTCTCAGTTTATGGAACTCACTGTGAGACAGTAGAATATGTATTGGTGGATTGAGGATGCCCTTGCTTATTGAGGTATTGAAATTGAAATGGTTCACATTCATATGGATGAACATTCAAATCCATTTCCAAGCCACTACTTTGTTTTCTTCTTTTGTTTTTCTGTTTAGGCTAAGAAATTTCTTCTTCCTCTTCAAAGATGACTCAAACACACCCAACCCAAGGGTGAAATCATAATTCAAAATGTGAAGATTATTGGCCTCAACCAATATTTTTTATTAAATTGTCCAGTCCTGCTCAAAGTAGCAAGAGGATTGTTTTTAAGTAGCTCATTGTAACCAAACAATTCCTCTCTATCCAATTAAAGTCCCTAAATTTATAGATCAACATTATTGATATCCATAATAGTTATGTCGACATATACATCAAGGTTTGGTTCCTATATACTTATCTCAAGAGGGGCATTGAATGAAGAGGGTGTTGCATCATGATCTGATAACAGATATGAATCCGCCGAAGAAAAATATAACCAATAAACCTTTTTAATGTGCTTGCAAATGTTGTCTGCGTGCACAAATAGGCCATGAGCAATTACATGCTACGGAATTCATGTGATACCAGGTGATAAGGTATCGCTTGTCATGAGTAGTTTGAATCCTCGCATAGAAATCATGCGATATCCTCTCATGAGGGCATTGATCATCATCTGGAATTATTTTGTATGTTTCCAATGATCATTCAAATTGCTTATATTTCCAATAGTTATTCAAATATCCTTCTTCTTTCAAATTTTCCTTGAATCCGTAAAAGGGTTCAAGATTTATTAGGAGCACATACAACAACCAAGCCATTCTACATGAACATGTCATCCTTCAATCAGATATAAATTTTGTCTTTAGGTAATAGTGGCCCCATCTCGACATCGACATTATTTGTCAACTAATTTGCATGAGAAAATCTCGACAAAATTTTACCCACATCCCTACAATTAAAAAACTTAGTTAGTGTATATATCTCATCTTTATGAAATACAAAAAAAATACAAACAAGAGTATGTACACTTATGAATCTTATCACAAAAAACTCAATTTTTGTGGAAATTATCCAAAAACTTTTCTTCATTTGTGAATTTGTTGAATAATACATCGATTGCATCAACCACTTAACATTGGAACAATATTTCATGATATGATTTAAGTCTATAAACATTTCACTTGCTTTTTATAGACTAGTGGCCAATTGGTTCACATTTTTTAGCCATGCCCTTCGTACATGCCAAACACACAAGGTCATTTCACAATGTGATTCACTTGCCATATTTAATGTGTATAAATGTGACATTCATATAATAAATACAAGTTGTATTGTAGAATGATAATATTAAAATTAACTAAAAGCAACTATTTCAGCGAATTCATCATCAAACATGAAGGCATTAACTTTCCAATCAGGACGCATTTCATAAAATCTTTGCATACGTTGATCAAACCATAGTGTAATATATGTGATGTATTATGTGATTCCACAACCCATGCAACCGACACCCCACACATTTTTTCATCAAATACGATGAGTGCGTACAATTAATACTTCCATATACATAAAATATTAAGTCAAATTTAAGTCATCAATCTTATTGAATGACTACAACTCAAATTGTCATGCTAAACCAATCATTGGAATCACACTTAGCCCATATTTATTTGTATTGAATGCTGAATCCATGGCTATTAAGCTATTATGACATAGTTTAACCATTGTCTCTAGCATCCACTTTGTTTGAATTTTTATGATAAAAAGGAAATAGAAAGGACATCCCCACCATTGAGCTTTTGATATAAAAAATGTCATATTAATGTTTTTTATACCAAATATTAATGCTCATCTCATCTTTTTGGTGAAGTTGATAGTTTCTATTACTCAAATGAATATAGATGTTTACAACATCTTTCTTGCATAAGAATAAATCCATATACCAAGCCACTGCATCCATATCAACGTGTTTCTTAATGTGTATTTTACACACGGATTCAATTGGCACATCTCCAAAATAATAACTTTATACATAAGAAACTATGCCATTTGAAAGCCTTGGATTCTATATGGACCTAGCCTCACCTAAAGTGTCACGCCTTCCATGACAAGGCCATCCTTCCCCATATTCATGCTCATACATGGTATATGGCAATAATGCTATCTTGATATTTGTAATCATAACCTTAACGATGAAATGGTATTGGTAGCCCATTTTCTTCAAAAATGAAGTGACCCTTCATTTAGTTGGTTGCTCTTCTCTTTCATCCTTTAGGCCATATGAACAAACATAATTGCATAAGATATTTTGAAATATTAATACATATTACAAATGATAAATGTAACGTGATTACTAACATCCAAATAATTAAATGTTAAAATACTTACAGTTCATATTGCAAGGTTGCACACTAGCCCTTTGTCTTAGGGGTTTGTTTTGGGTGAAAATACAAGGAGAATTAGGATTCATTTCCTCCTCTTTAATAAAGTTGGGAACTCTATGTGATTGCATTTTGGAAACCCAAACAATGGCGTCCTTCGTTCAATATATCTCAGACCAAACAAGATCTTTACCATTAAAAAAAATGTCCATGTCTCTGGGATCTTGCAATTCAATGCCCATGTTAGTCTGCCATTTGTCTTGCTTTCCCATTTTGTATCAATGCCTACAATAAATGTGCAAGCACTTTAGAAAAAATGGCCATGAGGGCACAAGTAGGATTATAGTGAACCAACTATTACAATAATACCATGAATAGTATTAGTGTTCTTGGCTTTAATCTTGATATATTACCTCCTAATTCTATCATATATAACCAACAACCTTTTTGGTCTTTATCTGGGAAACATTCATTTATATTTGCTTTTAGATCTAAAGGAGATAACTATCTATTATTTCAAATTCAATACTATAAGTTTTATAAACAATGGATAAACACAATGCAAGAACCATTCCAATGCAATGGAGGGAGTAGTTCTTAGAAAAACAAGTCAGCACAAGGAACCATGCTACCACCTACTAGGCATAAAATTAGATCTTGTAGCTACTATATAGATTAAATCATGTAAACATCTTCTAGGCATAAAAACACAATTAAACCCCAAATACCAAATGTAATATAAACCTAAGACATTGATTGCCAAACAATGAAATATGCAAAATTAGACCCCTGAACAGTTTGTCAGATCGATAATGTAGGTTGGATAAACCTCCTCAACAAAAACTCAAACTTATTTGACAACAAACTCAAACTTATTTGACTAATTTTTTTTTCCATGAAGGTTGGTAAATGGGTCACATATTAATGTCTAAATCTATAATAATTAGAGATCCACAAGAAAAAAAAATGTGAAAAGACCCTTGGACATATCTGACATACCTTAAACAATTTCAAATTAAGATTATGTAGTGTATTTCCCATAGTAATAGTCAGGGATGATTTTAAGAACCCCTCCTAGATTTATATGTATAAAAAATGGGCGAATCTCTCCAATATATAGGAAAATTTGAAGGCGATTTTATCAACAATACAATATGTATATATAAAAAATTTGGTGAACCTATCTTCTTATTATATAATGTTGTAAAATCCTGGCGAATCTGTCATTTTATTATATAATGTTGTAAAATATTGGCGATTCTTTCACTAATTTATAAGATGTTGTAAAATCTTCGCTAATATTTCACTTCATTATAAAAAAATGTAAAAACTAGTGAATCTTTCATTGCTTTATAAAATATTGTAAAAATAGAGTAACAACAACATTAGTCAAATAACATGAATCACATCATCAACAACAGAACATGTAGAATCACGAGTCACAACTGGAAGGTGTTAGTGAAACACAACTGCACTGACTAAATTCAGGGCAAGTGGGGACTCCACTTGTTATCTCATCCCTTAATGGTCCAACGAACATGTCGGGACCTGAATCTTGACAAACCGATAAACTAATAGAATCATACATTATGCTCAATCTTGCCCTCCACTAGCCAATTAAGGTCGTGGAGGCTAATAGAATTATGCATTGTAATTATGTCAATTGATATTGCCTTAGATGAATGTTGGTCTTGTGTCAATAGGTATCCTATGATCAATGCATAGGAAGCTAGTGCATATACTATTTTTCTCTTCGCTTAGCTATGTAGAGCTCATTTATTTTTTTGAATAACGATAAGTATTTACAAAGAAAATATACAATCAACATAAAAGAATCGAAAAAGTGAAGACAATTCATTCATGCAACTAAAAGGTAATAAAAACATATTTTCTCAAACCCAAAATCAATGGAAATCGACTAAAACCAATCTTGATTCAAGCTACAACAAAGGGTTAAATCAAGCATCAAATCAAGACTATAAGCATTCAAGGGACTAACACAAAGCTTTGGACTGCAAATTCTATGCAAGATTGCGTCTTGGAAATTCCAAGAACTTGTTAAGATGTTGGAGATGCAATCATGCTGGACATATTGCGAGATTTTGTTACATTGTAAAGTGCTACAGTTGTGATGTATTTAGTCACAAATATCAAGACTGAAAAAAGTCAAGAAATCCCTCAATTAAAGGAATTGTCCCATTTATGGCTAAGAATGAGTCCAAGAAAATTTGGAAGAGAACAGAAAATGAAGAAATGCATCAGTTGGGTAAAAAATAAAAACATCTTTCCTCAAACTGTTGAATCAAAGGAAATCAAATGAAACCAATGAAGCTACTACAAAGGTTTCAATAAAGCATCAAATAATAACTAGAATCATAATGCATTCAAGGGACTAACACAATCTTTAACTAAAATAAACCCAAACTTCCACAATCGACAAAATACTACAAACATAAATAGTAAGCAAACCATAGAAATTTTCCAAGGTACAAAGCTAGATATTAACACAATTTCATGTTCTAGAATGGTCCCATTCTTGCTTAGCGGAAGTCTTGTTAAATTATTTATTTATCCTTTAATACTAGGACACTATCTATGTGAAAAGATAGGCCCCAGCTTCGTCAAATTCCAACTTCATTTCCTTTCACAAAAAAGAAAGAAAATGTAATAGTTAAATATTAAAACATCAATCTTAAATAACTAACATCAAGGAAACACAGTCCCAATCATCAATGTTACAACAAAAAACACGATATATAGAATCTATTTTTACCTTAAATGCAGCCTCAAATTGACATATAGTGATCTTGCTACCATAAATACTTTTCAACCTACTTCAAAATTAGAGGAACAAAAACATTAGTCAAATAACATGAATCCCATCATCAACAACAGAACCCGTAGACTCACGAGTCGTAACTGGAAGGTGTCGATGAAACACAACTGCACTAACTATATTCAGGGCATGTGGGGACCTAAATCTTGACAAATCGATAAACTAATAGAATCAGACATTATGCGCGATCTTGGCCTCCACTAGCCAATTGTGGTCGTGGAGGCTAAGACAATTTTGCATTGTAATTATGCCAATTGACTATTGCATTAGATGAATGTTGGTCTTGTGCCAATAGGTATCATACGATCAATGCATAGGAACCTAGTTCATAGACCATTTTTCTCTTCACTTAGCTATGTAGATCTCATTTATTTTTTTGAATAACGATAAGTATTTACAAAGAAAATATACAATCAACATAAAAGAATCGAAAAAGTGAAGACAATTCATTCGTGCAACTAAAAGGTAATTAAAAAATATTTTCTCAAACCCTGAATCAATGGAAAACTAAAACCAATATTGATTCAAGCTACAACAAAGGGTTAAATCAAGCATCAAATGAGAACTATAAGCATTCAAGGGATTAACACAATATTTAACCAAAATATACACAAACTTCAAAAATCGACAAAATGCTTCAAACAAAAGCAATAAACAAACCATAAAAATTTGTCAAGATATTCATGTTAAACATCAACATGGTTTCATGTACTTGAATGAGCCCATTCTTTCTTAGCGAAAGTGTTGTCAAATTAGTTATTTATCCTTTAATGTTAGGACACTATCTATGTGAAGAGATAGCTCATAAGCCTAGCTTTCTCAAATTCCAGCATTATTAACAGTCACATACAAGAAAGAGACTATGTAAGAGATAAATATCAAAACATCAATATTAAAATAAACTGCATGAAGGTAATGTAGGTCAAATCATCAATGTTACAACAAAAAAGTACAATGTTGAATCTATTTTTACCTAAAACACAACCTCAAATTCACATATAGTGATCACCAGCAAGGGTACATGGAACACCTAGACCAAAATAAGACTCATGAGTCCCTCATGTGTATTAGATCATATACAATCTTAGGTGAAATTCATTTTCCAAATCACATTCTGGCCTTGGTCCTCATTTTCGACATTATAAACACGACCTTCTCCAGATGAACCGTCATTATGATCCTCGAGAACATTATGTTCCACATCAAGTTCATTAGATAAATTTGTTACATTGTTTTCTCCCCTTCTTTCACGTTCTGATTGCCAAAGAGCTAATGTTGTTTCATATGGAAACTTGTCAACCTCATACTTTGTTAATCTAATGTTAAGCATGTATCCACATTTTTATAAAGTTAGTTTCTCAACTTTGAATTCAAGAAGGTCAGTGCACTAAACATTCTCTCATCCTCCACTGATCCCAAAATCATGGTTTGACATAAATCTACTAATTTGAAATATTTTGACATTCTTTGTCGTAGGATTTTGCTACCATTGAGCTTAGTCCATAATCTTGTAATTGCACCATATTCTTTATTATCCAACAGAGAAAATTGGTCCCACATTGTTGTAGCAAAGCATTGAGCTTGATCTATCATTTTTTCTCTATCTAAAATACCTTGAATATGTTCTCCTTGTATCTCATCCTCTCGACAAGCTCTGCAAAATATTGAGTTTCTCTATAAAGTCAACATTTAAAGTATATGAACATTGACTATGGTTCCAATATTGAGGGATACGATAGACATGGCCTCCAACAATTTATCTCGAGGAAATTCCTCTCTTATCTCTGATGATAATGATTTTTCGATTTCTATCAAGTTGTGTCTCACTGGAATTACAACAACGTGAAATCGTTCTCTTGACATGGGGCATTGTTTGGTGGATCTTCCCATCTTATCATTATAATAAAATGGAACCATATGCCCACGAACTTCCATACATAGCATCCCTTTTTTCATCAAACTTAAAAAAAAAACATCATTTTCTATATTGATTATCTTACTCCAATTTGTAAATGATAGACCCATAAAAGACTCTGTCATAATATACAAATTATCCAATGCAAGACATGTTAATTTTCTTTCTCTTATGTATTCAACAATATACATCATGCGACTTTGAGCCATCTTCACGAGGTTATTCATTTCATGAAGCATAGTAAGAATTCCATCCAATGTTAATAATGTCTCTATATCAGTTAGTAGAAATAGAAGAGTTTGAGCTTTTTCTACACTTGAGCGATGTTTATACATCACCCCTATCAAGGATGCATATTCATTGAATAGTATTTCACCTGGTCCCTTCAGTGATGTCCATCTTGTATCAACATCTTTTAATAGTTTTTTTCTATTTGTAACACCATCACAAAAAAATTTAAACTCTAAAAATCATTTGGGACTCCGAAAAAAGTATGCATGAACCTCACGTACAAGATATTCAACCTTTGAAACCAATGAATATGTTTTCACTATTTTAGATGCAAGATTCATCTTGTGAGCCATACAATGAATACTAAGCATATAAAGTGAAGTCGAGAGTTGCATTCTAGCACAAAGGCCATTCATTTGTCCTTGCACTACTGATGCTCCATCTGCTCCAACACATACCAACTTTTTTGCAATCATGGAATGATCCATACCACCAATTTCCTTCAAACTATCAATAACAAGTTCATAAATATTTTTTGTTGTAGAACTTTTGGTCATTTTATGAATTCCAAGTAGATAGGAATGCTTGATATGGTCATTAACCACATAAATGCTCATGCAAATCCATGAAGTATTATCAATAGTTGTAACTTCATCCAAATATAGTGACAAAAATGTAGCATTTGCAATCTTCTCTTTCATATCGTCCTTTTCTACTTGAGCTAGATATTTTTCCCATTCCCAACCACTCGATAAAGACCAATGAGAAGATGGAAAATTTGGCACTTGAATAAAAGATAGATATTTAGTCATTTTTGGATAATATGTCATAAGAAAACCATTGGATAGGAGGTGAAATACAGTGCTTAATTGTATCGTCTTTGATAATAAATTTGTTTCCATCATCTTTCCAAATTAAGATATGATGGTTCCTCCACTTTCCTCGAGTTTTTTCTTATTTAGTAAGAATTTATTATATTCCTCTTCAAATTGGAGATGTCGACGTTGGATAACAGATTTCCATCTGATAGTATATTTATTCTCATCATTTGTAGCTTTCTTATCATGAACCTTTCTAACATGCTTCTCTATTGAGTCTAACTTCATCTGCAATTTCACCACCTTGCCAATTTCCAACTACATGAAATGCATTCAACTTCTCATGAGGTCTCATTCTCATTTGTTGGAGGTATTGGTTCAATAAATGGGTATCTTGAGACCCAAACAAATTTGAATTTTCTCCCTATGTCCCATTGGCCCTTTTTCCTTTTCCGTGAATGCACTGTGTCACCTTGTAAGGAAAAATCTTCAACATTTTTACTACCAATTTCAGATAAAAATGCATATGTCTCACTTTGATCACTAGAGGAATGTATTCTACCATCCATTGCATGGGTTGCATATGCATTCTCAAAAGTGTTGACATCTCTCTCACCGATACCTTGCTCAAGAGAGCTTGAAGCATGAATAGGATGTGGATTATTCACTACAACAAAACTCTGTGACTAGTGTCTCTTTTAGCTTCCTTTTTAGTGTCCACTGTCACTTTTAGTGTATTTTTCATCATTTTTTGGACAAAGTGGACGCTTTTAATAGCGGTATTTGCGTCCCTTTTTAAAAGTTGGTTCTATTTTGGACGCTAGTTAGCATCCCAATTAACGTCCCAATTAACGTCCCTTTTTAAAAGTTGGCTCTATTTTGGAAGATAATTAGCACCCCAATTAACGCCCCAATTAGCGTCCCAATTAGCATCACAATTATCATCCCAATTAGCATCCCAATTAGCATCCAAAAAAACATTCCATATAACGCCTAGAATAGCCTCCAAAAAAACGTCCTAAATAACATAGCATCATATGTTAATCCAGGGTTAGCGACAGGAATTGCGCCATGAGTTTTGGCAACAAAAACATCCAACATAACACCAAGTATAGAGACGGGAATTGAGCCTATAAAACATCCAACATCCAACATAGCGCCAAATATAGAGCCAAGTATAACACCTGGAATAATGCCAGAAATTTCGAAAGGAATCGTGCTAAGAATTGTGTTCGAAAAATGTCTGACATAATGTCATATATATCTATGTCAATGTCAATTATCATGATTCATGTGATGATAATTTTGGGTCTTTATTTATCATAGTGGCACCTAAATGATTGGGATCATGGCACTTGTGTATCTTGATTAATCCTAATGAGGGGTAAATTACCTTAATATCACCTAAATTGCTCTAATGACATTTGAGTGTCCCTGAAAACATTTGATAGACCCTAATGGTATCTGATTGGCCCTAACAACATGACGATGATGCATTACAATAATTATGATGGAGCGTATGGATATGATTTGATAATTATAAGACTATATCATCTATTCTTTTGAGGTAGTAGGGTCCCTTGCTCATTATTATCGTAATTATATTGATGATGACTACGACGACGACAATGATGTTAATTTATTGTATGATGACGATGACGATGTGGATGTCAATGATGATTATGCATGTGGTAGTACTTTTGGATCCTAATTGATTATAATGGCACCTAAATGTCTATAACAACATCTAAACGACCCTATTATCATAGAAATGACTGCAACAACATATAAATGACCTTATAAATTACATGAAATGAATCTTAATGGCGATGAGTGATTAAGAATATTAATGGCATATGAGTGCCCATAATGATAATGATGACGATGATTTTTTTGATGATGTACTTAATGTTGACGATGATGATGATAGTGAGGATGATGATCAAGATGGTGTTGATGTACCATATGGCATTGATGATGATGATGATGAGGATGACAACATCGATGTCAACGATGATGATGCATGTCATAATACTTATGGATATTGTAGGACTTCATGAGATATTGGAGTTAATAACAAGTAATAGAGATTATGAGGTGTTGATCATAAAAATATTGTCAGCCATTGGTTTTTACATTGACTGATATGGCCATTGGGTTTAGTAGTTTCCCCAACCCCAACCCCCCCATCCACCCTACACCCCCCTTGTAGAAAGGTAATACAATACCACCTAACACACCCCACAAGGTTGATTTGGACAAACCCCCCCATTCTACTCTCATTTTTACCAAGAACATCCAAGGCACAAGAAGTGGATATCAATCTTAACACAAAAGATAACTTTATTTGTACTCTTAAGGAAATTTTGGTCTTGGTTTGAAATGGAATGAAGCAGCAAGCATTTCAATAATGCTCATTGTGTTACTTTGAAGAAGTGGATCAAATGTTTTTACATATTTGGCCTTATAAGCAGACATATCTCAAGGAAACAAGTAATTAGTTGCTCAAGTTTTATGGCCTCTATCAAATCTTCCAACATTACGCTACACTATTGAACAATGTTTGATTCCCATGGGATTTATTTTACATAGTAAAAGAGTGATTGAAAACATAGAGGTAAATGGCCAACTTATAATACTAGAATATGGGCATTCACATGGACACACACACACACATTGCATATCTAAGCTTGTCTCTATGTACTCTTCGAGAGTGACTTTTACTTGGCACTTTAAGTTAGTCACAAAGGCATTTAGAGATATGAGTTGAAATTATAACACCAAGACACAATGACTTGTATAACTATATTACAAACATAGGGTCACCTCCATATTCTATTTATGTCAACCATTTTTAATGTGTAAGGCCTACTTTTTGTCTATAATATTCAAAGCTGAACTAATAAGATACAAGATTCAAAGCTGAACTAATAAGATTTTATCATTCACCCCCTAGGGCCTACTTTTTGTCTACAATATTCAAATATGAACTAATAAGCTTTTATCATTCACCCCCTTTAATAAGGTAATGAGCAAGCAAATATCTCAAGTCATTGAGACCCGCACAAGTGTAATTGTGAATGGATAAACAATAACAATCAACAATTTGTAAACATAACTTATAACATTGGGAGACAATAACCAATGCGACCATATTATGGATCCAAACCACCTCCATACTCTATTTGAGGTTTGATGACCTTTTCTATAAAGCACATAAAAACAAACTCACGAGACTTTACAATTGAGTCACCATTTTAGGGAGGTATAAACACATGCGCATATCATAGGTCAACACCCAACTAAAACATTATTACAAAATTATTTATGCACCTAAAATACAAGCACTCCAACTAGAAAGAGCCTTAGACAAACCTTCAAAAACTTTAAAGTACACGAAGTGCTTTAAATTGAACATGTGATGAATGAAATAAAGAGAAAGAAATAGATAAATTTATACTATTGAAGAAAATAAAAGAAAAAATGTTAATGTCAGGTATCCAAAGGGGACAATACTCACTCCTTGTAGAAATATACAAGATCGTCTTTGAGAATTTAATCCAAAACTATTCCCATAGACATAAATCCTTTTCAACCAACCATACACCAAAGCAAGCAATACATACAAATATTCGTTGCTTCCTTGATAAAAACCATAATTTCCTATGCAACTTAGGAATAGGACAATCTTACTTGCAACAACATCATCATTCTCAGTTAAAAAAAAACTTCCATGATAAGAACATTATCTGCGAGCATCTCTTCAAATTTTTAACTGCATCATTGTGTGTCCTTGACTACTATATTGATCTAACTACACTATTTCATTAGGAAAGGAATAACAACTTCTTCTATAGTTAACAAGACTATCTAAGAACACTCCTCTATACTCATCCTTAGGACACTCCTAACACTATAAGCAATTTATAACTCTATAGGGTTAAAGAAGGTATTTTACATCCCAAGATTGCCAACCTTAGGATATTTTGCAACACATTCCCTCTTCATCAATAACTATCAAACTAGCCTTCACAACCTTCCACTTTTACACCCCAATGTTAGTCATCTAACCATCACTCTACTTCCTCACAAATAGCTCATCTACCTAAAACACTAGTACTAAGCCAAAAGCTCACTTCACAATTGGCTTCATTAAAAAAAGAGTTTCTTATAAAATTAATGTTATCACATGAGCCTAGCTTAATTGTGGCGCTCATAATTAGCGTGTTCAATTAGCACCTTAAGTGTTTAGTCCCACACCACCCAAAATAAGATTCATTAGTACTCTACTTCTTTCTAGAGTGCACTCTAGTTATTTGTAGGAAGGCTAGTTATATAGTTATCATCTATGTAATCTATGGTGGAAGACTTGGTTTGCCTTAGAGATGATATTTCTATTATGGAATTATTGTGCATCCATCATTATGTGACTCTCTAGCTGGGGCAATATACTTTACTCCTAGAGCTTGTTAGCACGCTTCTAGTATACCAAAACCTTCTAGTAAAGGAGATAGCATCTACTTACTTTATGGCATAGAAATGAAAAACCATAACAAGTGTACACTTTTCCATGTGATCATTTCACTTTTGATCTTACCATGATGCCATCTCATTCTGAAATGATGGAAACTAATGATCCATCCCTTTATATTTAGTACATTATAAGAGCTTGTTATGTGAGGAGTGTCCTAGTTGATTACATATCTAGTATGAATAACATGTCATATGATGTCTTGTTTCACTCGCATTATATTGATGTTTACATAAACTTGAAAAGAAGCACATGTGAAGTATATGATTCTAATTTGATAGTTGTGGGTGATATTAATTTGTCTTTCATTATTGGACTAGTTAGCCTTATCACTCCATTATTTGTTATCAACAAAGAGCTTAATTCTAATTTGTTGCTTGGTAAGCCCTTGATTCATTGTATGCACATTGTGCCATCATCATTATATCTATGTATTTATTTCTTGTTTAAGGGGAAAGTTGTCCTTATAAATTCAAACCCCCTCTTACCTCTCTTTTATTGTACTTAACACTTTTATTGAGAATCATCACCAAAATATAATAACCTCATTGTAGTGTTATACTCACTAAGTTATAGCTAGTCCCCCATATCTAGACAAGTCAACCACTATTATATTTACTTCTTAACCTCCAACTTAAAATCCAATTATAGTTAGGATTCTTAACCTCTAATTTAAGATCCTTTGAAAATAGTCATTATGCCCCAAAGCTATAACCACTTTATAAATAGATAGTTTACCTTTTCCCAATAGTGTGAAACGTGACTTTCACAAATCCTTTATCAAAGAAGAGTTGGCCTTGAACCAACCCTTTAACCCTTATCACCTTAGTGAGTACAAGTACAAGGTTGTCCATCTTGAATGGTCTTTCCCTCTAATGTCTTAAAATGGTCTTTCTCATGAAGCTATGGCGTAGGCACGTGGAAGGTGACCTGTGGTCGAAATTTTCCAGTGATTTTATTTGTTTTCATTTTTTGTGTGCAGAGAATCGTGTTAAATGGGTCAAATAAGCATTTGAGATGGATATCAAAACCACATTCACATACAAGGTTTTTAGTCAATGTAGAAGGAGGAAGACATCAAATAAACCCCTTCTCTAGATAAATATCAAAACCACATTCAAATATAAGGGTTTTAGTTAGGAGGACGACACCAAATAAATGGATTCTTCAGCATCCCTAATACAAAAAGATCCCATTGTGAAAAAATCTCTCTAGGTTAGACTCAAGCCTATAACCATCTATACCCTCTCTATATAGGTTCAAAGTTAAAGCTTGGAAACTCATACTGAGGAGCCAATATGTCTCGTTCAACTTCTAATATTAGGATTTAGGGCCTCACCAATATCGATTTCAACATAATTATTAGCAGGAAGAGACACCTCGCCTCCATTTATCTCCACATGAATTTATTTCTATGCATCTAAATTTATGGTCGAGTTCTCTTGTTCACAAGGGTCATCATATTTCAAATATTTAACAAAGGGCTTACTTCATTGTCCTCAACCCAACATAGACACCAAATTCTCAATATCGAATACGCTTACCGAGTTGGAGTCTTCATGCTGACGGACAAGTTTCAAAATAATATAGATCTAGAATAACTTGCTCAAAGTTTGGTACTGAAAATGATTTCGTTCATCCAGTTCATCCACACAGAGGATTCGATCTATCTCAGTCACCACACAAACATGTTCACCTGTTTTCCTCTCCTTATCATCTATCCACAAATCGAACAATCAATCCTATTTTCATTCTTTCGACTTCCTACAAAAAAAGTTGTAACTTATAATCAAATGCTATGTCATCTAAAAAAAATCTAGACTATGAATCAAAATGCTTGTGAATGTCTATTTCAATAGTGATTTGGCAAGGAATGCGCCCCAAAATCACCCTTAATAAAAATGTGTAAAACATAAACTCTTTTCTAACTAAAACATCAAATATAACCTTTTCTAGAAGAGGGGTGTATGGAAGCAGATTCAACAAGAGTTCTTCTCCACATTCTTTCTTTCAGGTCCTAGCGGTCTAAGGAAAAGATTGAGCGAGATTTTGATGAGATTAGTGACATAGATAGTTTCATCTCTTTGACTTTCTATATTGGTTCTTTTCTTATCAATTAGATCCGAGTTATCCCCATTCTCCAATGGACGCAACCCGAAAGAAGAGCAACCAATCTCAAGTCTGGTTTGGGAGTTTTCCCTCTCATCCCTAGAATGGAATTAGTTTGTTGGAGCTGTGCTTGGGCCCCTGTAAGTATTTTGTTGAGTTTGCAGAGCCTGGAGGTTGCTCTAATAGTTCCAGTTTGATCTTTCCTTGTGAGTGATAAATTGAGAAAACACTAATGTATGGAAGATTCTCTCTATTATCAACGACTAAACTCTGGAAATGGAAGGAAGGGTGTTGGGCGCTTTAACAAATGAATCTGTTAGAGAGACAGACAAAAGAAACATGTACCAGCCTTTGGAGCAAGGGTTTCTAGGGCATATTTGGCTATTGGAGAATACGGGTATTGAAGATTCAAGCTCAAGGGTGAAGGATCTTCTATCATATATCACTGCCATAATTTTAAACTCTTCATATTTTCCAGGTACGCCCTTTATTTTGATTGTGGTTAGTTTTATTTTTCTTACATGTTAAATCCTTAAGATACTACAAGTGCATGTGGGCTGAAATTTTCATTTTCAGCCTTGCATGCTCTCTCTAAAGTGATATTTCTTTCTAGGTATTTGTTATTTTGCTATGAGCAAAAGTGAGTGAGTGAGACTGAGAACATTAGCAAGAAGCAAGCCTTCCTAGATGGGTCCATTGGTCTGGAAAGAAAATTAATCGTATCCCTTCGTAGAGAGAGTAACTAGACTTAAAGGACAATTAATTGTAAGGTGAAAGGCATATCCAATACTACCGGTATTATGCAATTGTTCTTTAAAATAAAATATCAAGATAACTAGAGCTCAACCCTATCCAGAATTGGCAAGATTTATATAAAAACTTCCAATCAAATCATAACTCAAGAAGTTCTTGAACATGTGAGAATACAATTTATGGAAGACCGATTTCTTTTCTACAATCAAACCATTTAAACGCTATCAATAGAAATTACAAGAACAGAGCATCTAAAAAGAACAAAATAATGTATTTGTGTAAGAAGCAAAATCATTTTATTCATTCTTGTAGATTTCTCTCCCATTTTCATCGATTACAGAGTTCTAGCTATTCTTAAAAACTACTCTACCTCTTCAATTCTGCAAAAAAAAACTTTTTTCTTCACAGCTATAAACTTGGTTTGTCAAAGCCACCATTATTAATAAATTCATTCAATTACATTTTCAGCTCTAAAAGCTCTAGTGTGCTCCCTCGATATGGAGCTTTGGTCCTGGAACCTAAATCTAAAAAAATATAGAGAAAATTTGTTACAGAAAGATTAAATCAAAGGTTTAAAGTATGCCTGCCAACTGATAAAACTATTGCATAAAATCATCAGCACCAGAAAAATATTGCTACTATAGGCTACCATGATACTTCATAAATTTTGTTTGATTGTAGATATATGTATGGATTTAAAATTAGATATGCGCCATATTTATATAGACTATTTACTTGTACGGATGACACAACAACATGGGGGAGTTGTTATACATGAAAATACTTTGAGAGCGGACTACTTGACAATAATGCGATCGGACTACTAACAACGAATTTATTTCAAACGAACCTAAACTTTTCAGACTGCTGGAAATTATATAGCTTGTGGTAGATGGACTGGGATAGGTACTAAGCATACTTGACTATTTTGCTGAAAACTTTAATTCCATTAAGAATGGAAAACATGAACAACTCTATACTGAATTGGTATATATACCTAACACTAAGGATAGAATGAAAACAAATTATTGGGCCCAAAAATTCACGATACTAACATAAATAACATCCTTTCTCAGGCATTTGTGTACCAGGTTCAAGGAATGTTTTTTTGTGTGTCATCAGCGTGTGTCTAAAGGTCTCTTCAGTTCTAGTGTCAAGGCTGGTTAGTCCAGATATAAAAGAAATATTTTGTTTCATTGGGAATTGAAGAATGGTGGAATGGGAGGTCAAGGGCGAAAACTATTCTACATGCAACAGAGTAATAAATGTTGCAGCTGCAGCACTGTGCACCATTGGATCTCAATCAAGTTGAGATCCAATGACCCACAATGCTGCCCTGGTAGCATTTATTACTCTACTGCATGTTGAATATTGTTATCTGAGGTCAAGGGTGCTTATGGGGAATCCACTCCAACACGTTCAATGTAAAAGTGAAATGCTCTCAAATGCGCCTCATTGGGGAAAAATGTTTGTGCTTTAGTATGGCTTGGGTCTGTATGGGCATCTTTTCGTGGCTAGAGATTAGATATCAATAGATATAAGAGAGATGGGCAATAATCGAGTTTTCAATAAAAAGAAAGTGTTCAACAGTCAGGGCTAAGAAATACTGAAGCAAGTCCAGTTCATTAGGGAACTCTACTTTAGCTTAAGACGATGTTCACTCCAATGGACTTGGACTTAGGGACTCTCTTAAGGCTAGTTTCTTCTATGTATCAAAGCATATGGGACCTATAAGAACCTATGCGAGATGTAAATTCAAAAAGAAAAAAGGTGGTATCCTAATAGTTAAAATCGAAATCATCTCACTAGAAACATATAGTTCCATAAACCTAATCTTCTATACATATTGGTGGTTCTCCGTGTTGGCCTTGAATGTGGCTATAGCAGCACTCATTAAATTGACCTTAGTCCGATTAGCCATTGTTCGAGAATAAATCTATTATAAGCCGATTTTCCAGGTAAAGATGAACGCCCCATCCATCCCAGTCATCTCCTCCGATAGGGGAAGGTTATCTAGACACAGGGACAGAGAGAACCTCTAGAGACCAGCACGAGGTGCAACAAACCATGTAGGAATTTTGTTCCTGTACTTTAGCACTAGATATTCTATGATATTCTACGCTAGTATCAAAATAGATTATATATCTAGTATATATAACATTGTTGTGTGTGTAGAGTATATGACGACGAACAATATTCATTATGCAATAGAGTAATAAATATTGCGATGGTAGCATTGTGGGCCGTTGGATCTCAACCTATTTGAGATCCAATGGCCCACAATGTTGCCGCCGCAGCATTTATTACTCTGTTGCATGTAAAAAATTTTTTTTTTCGTATATGACTCTATTGTGTCTGGTCTATGGCTCATATTCTGTGATCCAAGGTGAGATTCTAGCAAGCCTTAGCAATTACCTAGTGATCATTCTTTTGGCAAGCGTTATCGATCATAATAACCAAACCATGTATTTTTATTCTGCGCTATGCGCAATTCCTCCTCGGTTGTGTGTTCATTCTCCCCCGGAGGGCATTATCAGGCGGATGTGAACCCCACTAACAAACCAACCGAACGTCATAATGTTGTATGTAAGCCTGATGGATCTTCCTCTAATAATATCGTTTGTTATTCTTGGATTAATCTCTTTCCTTTTCCTTTGGTGAGTGATTATGATATTGCATTGCCTAGCTCAAGAATTTGTTGTTAATAGATTCTTTTTATTTCTACCTCTACATGTCTGTCTTAATATCATCCTCATCGGTTTGTTCATTGATTAGTTGTAGTATGGTCAGTCTACATTAACAGTGTTGTTCTGCTTGACACAGGTGAACCTGGTATAGGTAATTAGCACATATAGTCATTTTATATAATAATAATCAAAATCATAATAATAAAATGAATCTCGGTGCCTTCTCAATAATTGATGTGGAAACAAGTAATATAAGTGTGGTCATGTTACATTTACAATCTCCATTCTTAGCATTCTTATTCTTAGCATCATTCTTTGCATTCTTCACATTCTTATAAATATATGCTATGAATATGATCAACCCTATGCTAATAATCTTGTGCCCCTATTCCTTCTATGGAAAATTAAAACCATTTGCAGGGTGTCAAATATCATTTAAAACTGTTTATTCATTAATAGCATCTAACTTCACTATCAACTTATAACATATCTAATGTAATGTAATAGTAAAGATGAGCCATTTGATATATATTCAATGGAGGAATCAATAGAATTGGGCCCTACTAATGAAATAAATATTCCTAAAGCAGTTCATCGGGTTTGCCTTGTTAAAATGTATGCGAACACATTAGATTTAGCTACTTCCCATTGGTTGCAGATTAACCATTGTTTTCTTTAATCTCTTAACTCTGATCAATTCGAGGTCCAGCTTTCACTTCTTTGCTGGTGTTTTTACTAGTTTTGTAGGCTTTAGATAAATTTTTACTAGAAACGGAACAAGTTTTTGCCCGAAAGAGATATCAAAATGTGGAAGCATACAAACCTTTTACTGCTCTCAAGCAATATTTAATTTTGTACATATTTTTCTGTGAACATCTTCAAGTGGAAATTGGAAGCTTTTTCTTAGGCTTGGAGTGTCACCTTCTATTTTGAATTACATGACCTGAGCTTGTCTGTCTTTTGAAATTCATTTGATGATGGTGTTCTTATGCTAAGATTGAACAATGAATATTACTTACATTGACGTGGCATTTAAAATTTCTCAATTTTTCCTCCATTGTCTTAAATTTAATTTGAGCATGCTTATTGATATCAATGAAAACTGCTCATTTAGATGTACTCAACATCTGCCTATTTTATTTTTGGGTCATTGGCGTTCATGCTTTTTCTTGAAACCTTTCCCAGGTGATTTGATTTCCTTAGGTATTTTCTTGAAAATACTAATGGTTTTGTTTTATAGAATTTGATTTCCTCAAATCTTTTCTAGATAATATTAATGTTTTTTTTATATGTCTGACTCTTTTATTTGTTGCTTCCATTTTTTATGGTTGAAGTTAGTTGCCTGATTATGAAGCTACCATAGATGGAAATTTGGAATGGTCACATTTGGAATGCAAAGTCACATGGTCACAATGATATATGTTTTGGGGTGCATTTATCTGTGTTGAGTTAGATTTCAAATTGTAAGTCTTTGCCCTATCGAGTGCCTTTTGACATTGAGTGACAATATTTGGGATTTCTGTTTTCATTGCGGAAGGAGGTTTCCATCTCTATTTTCAAGCATTTTTTAAATTTTCATTCTTTTTGAATTGGAAAAGTTAATTCAATTGTTGAATTTATCAGGAAGTTGGTATTTAGGAATATTAGTATAGACAAAAACGTATGTCTCCAATTAATGCATATAAATGAAAATAAATTCTGAAAACTAAAGCTGGTTTTTTTATAAAAAGCAGAAAGACTTTTCCTACGAAAGGACAAGATGTCCCTTCCCACTAGTGTTCTTCAGGATCATGGTAAATGTCAAAACCCCAAATTTTCCGAAAAATTTAAATTTTTTAATTTACATAATATTAACATAAATGCAGTTAACTAATCATTTAATTAGTTAAAGGTTATCAGCTTATTGTTAGAATTCATCTGTTATTTGCATAGATTGATAGAACAAATATTTTCAGTTTATTGACTTGTTTCTTTTTGCGACATAAGGTGGGGCTATCATGAAAAACTGGGCTTACTTAGCTTTCGAGCTAATGCAGAAAATTTCTTCTGTCCTTACAGATTACAGGTAAAAAGATTGGCTGCTGTAAGTAAAAATTCTAAAGTCTTTATGTACAAGTTTGTTTGCAATACAAAGTTCAGTAAGACATTAGTGGCTAAGCACATATCAATGCTTACTGAGGTAAAATCCATTATCTATTCTTTATTCTAGTAGAGGTAGAATTATAGTTCCTAAGATTACTGAACTATCTGATATCTATCATAGTTGTCAGTGTCAAAAGATCTTTAAATAAGATTGTTTACAATTAGAAAACGAAAATCGAAGGTTTATGTTTAAGAAAACACAAATACTCTTACTTCGTAAAGTGTAAGAATGAGGGGTTTACAATTTACTGCTACTAAATTCAAACTATCCACTGATAGGGATATATTCATGATGCACCAGGTCTTATTTACATTACCACTGATTCAACACATTCTAAAGCTTATCTTAGGTCTGGTGGATTACCTACCGTAAACTGGTTATTATTTTAGTCATTAAGGGTATGTACAACATAAAAGTTTCAAGGTCTTACCATTACGTTGATAAACTTTATCTTAAATGGCTTCACCTTCAGATGTGTTAAATTTTAAGTTAAGGACATTCATTCCAGCTGATGCATTCATCAAAAATATTTAGTTGCTATTTCCTCTTGTAAGCATTTATCAACTTAGATGAATATGGCAAGACCATAAAGGTTAACATTATAAACACAATAGTTACTATGGTTGAATTCTACAACCTCCTTAAAGTCAACCATTAGTATACTCTATAATTATAATATAAGTTTTTGGTGGAATACTTGTAAAAATAATATTCTTACTTGAACATATGTTTATATTTCCCTCCTATAATCATGTTACAAGCTTATTCTATTAAGACTGTAAAGTGTTAAATGACAAATAGTCATTCACCCGGATGAACAGGTCATAAACACGTCCACGACATTTAAAGTTTATAGTCTTACTCTAAAGATAACTCTTAAAATCTTTACCTTAGACATTTCAAGTATGTATACAAGATGATGTTATTGCACTTACCATTCTAGATATAGTGCTCCTTAAATCAAAAGTTTATTAAATAAAATATCATGTTACAAGGTTCTTTGCCATATAGTTGGCTGTACCCACGATGAACCTAGTGTTATCATTTGATTGCATCACATGGGTGATAATAATATAACGTATGGTAATGATTTGTTAGACCTTGCATCGGTGGTAAGTTTCCCTGACAAAGTTTACGTATTAACCTAACACTTGTGATAATGTTCCACTGATAGGTTGACTCGGTCGGGACTAAGGTATAACCTTGGAGACATCCAAAAGATTGTCAACACTGGATCCTCATGATTAGCTCAATGAAACTATAGAAAACAAACCCACCGTGGCAAATTATTTGCATGGCGACGTGGCTTCGTTTGGGCCATGCATTGCAGGTTTTAAAAGAGTCTTCCCCAAGACGTAGCTCATTATCCTCCCTTGCCTTCGGCGCTTGTCCATCCTCTGTGCAAGAAAATTGGCCGCTCTGTCACCTGTGTAGTGCTGCGACTGTCTATGGCTTCTCCTCCCTGGTTAGCTTGCCCCATTGCACCAACAAGAAGGCCGTCTCATGGTGCTTCTGTTCATCATGCGTTACTCGTTCTCTGGTTTTCTTTTTCGCTGCCTCCATTGTTTAAGCTCGAGCCCTTGACTGTGTCAGTCCTTACCATTCTCCTTCAGTTTATCCAACGAGAGTGGTTCCTTCTTTCAGAGTCTTATGGTTTGAGATTCACCGTTATTGTGTGTTGTTGGATGGAGTAATAGCTCGGCTTTAGGGTTTTATCTACTCCTTCAGTTTTATGACTCGCGGGTTCCCTGTTGTCAGTAATTCATGAGTGTTGTAACGCCATTTCTTTTGCCACTGAATGGCAGACTCCTTGCTCGTGCTGTCGCTGGTCGTTGCATTGCTGTTTATGACTTTCAGTTGCTGAGGTAAAAGAATTATTCGGTTTCTTTTAAGATAATTCCAAATTCTTGTATATACATCTCTTGGTTTTTAATATAAATTTAACAGCCAGCCGTGTGTTTGTTTTGTAGATACGATCTGCCTCTCTTCTCTATTTGCATCAAGAGTACGGGGTTGCGGCGATAAGGGGCCACGGTAAGCCCTGGTTTCTCCATGGCTCATCCACCTTGTGTAAACCCTTATGGGGTAATGAGGGTTTGGTCGTTGCGGCTTGTTAGACCCTCATGGCATTTGGTTGTTTGTTCGTTGTTTAACACCATTTGGTTAAGACCCTAGCTCTATTGCAGAGCTCTCTGGCTTCGGCTGTGAGTGTAAAATTTTGTTTTGTAAATATTACTATGTTTATAGTAAAAGAACAGGCTGTAAGCTTTCATGTGTAATTTCTCGGTACGACCGTGGGTTAATATTACAGAACTGGGTTTTACAGTTATTCCTTTTGTATATTCTGAATGAATAGGGTTTTTACCCTAAGTTATTATTACTGTTTTCCTTTTCTACATTCCTTCCTTGCTTACATTATTGAAATTTCGAATGCTTACTTATGTTTAATTTAAAACTACGACTGTGAGTAAAATACTGTTAGTTCCACCGTTGTTGGTTTACTTGTATAAATTGGGTTTTATAGGGTTTAACCCTATTTGACAGTGAAGAAAATAACTCTGTTCTTTTTTTCTTTTAAATTACTTCTAGGTTGAAAAGTGCTTCTGCAATGTTAGGGTTACTAGTTATATTTATAGCATGTAATTAAGCTCGATAAAAGAGCATCCTGTATTTCTGTTGTTTACTTCCTGCACAAACATGCATTTGGTTTGCTTACTGTTAAAAAGTATTATTATTAGGGTTTCTGTACCTGGTTTATAATTTGACTTTCTTATTAATAAGAATTTGTAATTATTGATGAATAGTTTATATCCTTTTAATAATATAGGGTTTTTATATCTTTCTTTCTACATTAATTCTAAGTACTGTCAGTATACTTGTAGCTCAGACAGTATAATAATTCTGGGATATACTTACAGTAATAAGAATACTACTTATGTTAGTAGTAATAATATTCTTGTATTGCATAAATAAAGTACCTTATTACTATTATAATAACTATATTATCTCTATGTGATTACTATAGCCTCTATATTAATATCCTTAGTTTATTTTTTTATAAGTCTATCGAAAATAGTATTTGTTAATTAATTCTTGTGTAATTATGCTATACTATCTATGTTCTTTTGTAATTAATTTGTTTTCTTAGTTATGATATTTATTTATATAAATTCATAATTTAATTAACTCTATCCAAAGTTTATCTTATAAGCACAAATATTAACCTTTGTTCATATTCTAAATAAAAAGATTAACGGATCTGGAAACTTGTTCGAGCTCAATCCCAATAAAAAGAAGGAAAAATAATGAAATGAATACATCACAAAACATTCATAAAATCTAGACCAGATTGATTTGACAGTAGTAGCTAATCATTATATAACTACTCCTACTTTCAGTTTATTATTAGACATATATTAGTGAAGTTATTCTAATCTGGAAGAAAGGAACTGTATGGTAAAACAGGAAATAAATCTAGTCTAAAATCTACTCTCCTATTTATTCTTTACAATATAAAATTACTGAAAGCAAAATACAGTACAAGGAAGTAGTTTTTAACTAAGAACTCATACCACTGTCAATGAAATATCTTTACTGAAATAGATAAAGAAACTACTACTCTGCAATCTCTTCATGCTATTCTTATTTAAATTTACCCTTGTGCTGGAGTACGGTCTGGTAAAACCCAGATGTGGAAAAACACAGTGGGTCTTTATTTTTCATCAAAAGATTCCATTACTAATAAACTAAAAACATTTACATCACTAAACCAGTTAACTCTTATATCATAAGCTACAAACCTAACATTCAATCATTCACAGTATTTAAACAAAGACATATAAATGAGAAAACCTGTTTGATCTTTGGACAACAACAACAATGGGAGGCCGTTCCTCCCTACCAACTCCTGGAGACCGCTCAAACAGTGACTCCTTGTGGACCCCCAAGCTTGCTCTGGTCTCCCTAGCTGGAACTAGGTGCAGCAATAGTCAGATACCAATCTTCAAACTCAGTATTAATCCAGAACTTATCAGTAAGTTCTCCCAGCTAACAAGCTGTAATAAACCAAGTTACTGCAGCAATCCTCTCAGAATAACTTCCTTACTGTTTTTCCCTTTTTCCCCAAATGAATTTCCTGAATAACATTCCACCTGAATGTTTCTTCTCTGGAAAATATCTGGGCAGCCTCAGCTCTCTTCTTTGGGTTAGTTGTCATTTAATGAGCCACCTGCTCTGATCCCACTTTCTTGGGGGATCATGACCCCAAATATAGGGAAGTTTCCACCTGCAACTTAGGAAGTGTTTGAGGATGCTGCCACTTGTCTTTTGCCCTCCACCTAGTTCCATCCACCATTTTGACCAGTAACCTCTTTTTAACAGCTCTCCCATGCTGTTGTCTCCACAATTTATTTATTAATAATAAAATATTTTGAATTACATTCCACTTCTGTTGACTCTACTGAGTCATCAGTTCCTACTTAGCATTAAATTTAACATAATGTCTCAGGAATATAATTAAAACAATTAACATTATTTTACAAAATTGGGGTATGTGACATGCACACCCCCTTAAAATGTAACATCGTCCTCGATGTTACTTATTCTTCGTCCTCCGCAACCTCCTGGAACAGATTCGGGTATGCCTCTCGCATCTTACTTTCTAGTTCCCAAGTAGCCTCTTCAGGGCTAAGGTGCTTCCATTGCACCTTCACCTGCCCATTGGCACGGTTCCACAGAGTAATTTCCCTCCTCCCGAGGATACAGTCCGGTTCCACCAGAATTTCTCCTTCTGGTTCCACCTGTACAATATTCCAATCAATCACATGAGTAGTATCATGAACATACTTTTTCAGAACAGAAATATCAAAAACATTATGCACCTTCAAGTTAGATGGTAATGCTAGTCGATATGCAACTTGACCAATTCTGGATAAAATTTCAAATGGTCCACAGTAACGTGGTGCTAGTTTTGCACAACTCCCCAGTCTTAGGGAGCTTTTCTTTGTTCTTACCTTTATAAACACGTGCTCACCCACCTGGAACTCTTTGGGAGTTCTTTTCAAATATGCTTGGCTCTTTTGCTGATCCTGTGCTATCTTCAAATTTTCCTGCACTTGTTTCACAATCTGTTCCATTTCCTTCAATAATTCAGGTCCTAACACCAATCTATCTACTGGATTATTCCAGGAGATAGGAGTGTTGCATTTACGCCCATACAAAATTTCAAATGGACTAAACTTAGCTGCTGAGTGGTAGTTATTATTATATGCAAACTCTGCTAAATGCAAGTAGTCCTCCCACTTACCTAGCTGATCTTTAACATACATTCTTAACAGATCTTCCAGCACCTGATTCACTCTTTCAGTCTGTCCGTCTATCTGAGGATGGAAAGAGGTCCTGAAATTCAGTGTTGTGTTTAATCCCTTAAACAAGGACCTCCAAAAATTCCCTATCAATTTAGGATCCCTGTCTGAAATAATAACCTTAGGTACTCCATGTAACCTAAAAATCTGCTTTAAAAATATATCAGCTATATTGGCAGCCTTGTAGGTAGTCTTGACAGGAATGAAATGTGCTGCTTTACTTAACTTGTCAACCACCACCATAATTGAATCATTCTGATTCTGATTTCTGGGCAATCCAGTAATGAAATCCAAGCTGATTACTTGCCATTTCCAACTAGGAATAGGAAAAGGTTACAGTAAACCAGCTGGATGTTGGTGTTCAGTTTTCACTTGTTGACAATCCAAACATCTAGCTATGTATTCAGCTATTTCAGATTTCATATTAGGCCAGAAATATTCTTTTCTTAACATGGTTACAGTCTTTTGGTAGCCTGGATGTCATGAGTAAGGTGTTTTATGAACTTCGTCCAGAATCAACAATTTAACCTTAGGTGCATTAGGCACATACAGTTTGTCTTTAAACAATAAAAATCCATCTTTATTTAGACTATAACCTTTTATCAAACTTTCTGTAGGTTCTTCTTTAGCTAAAATTTGTAATTTTTTATAAATTTCATCATGTTTTATCCCTTTTGTCAGCTGTTCATTTAAATCAGTAGCATAAGTACTGATTGCTGCTGTAAAATTCAGCTTTGCATATCTGCTTAAAGCATCAGCTACCTTATTTTCTTTTCCTTTTATGTGTTGAATTTTGAAATCATATTCACTCAAGAAGGCCAACCACCTTGCTTGTCTTGCATTTAAGTTGGGCTGATCTAAAAGGTATTTCAGACCTTTATTATCAGTCATTAAAATAAACTTTCTGCCTATTAAGTGGTGTTGCCACATTTTTAAAGCATGTATAAGAGCTGCAAGTCCTAAATCATAAGTTGCATAATTCTTTTTGTGGATATTTAACTTCCTGGACTCATAGGCAATGACATGCCCGTCTTGAGTCAGCACACCGCCTAAACCATCATTACAAGCATCGGTGCATACCACGAAATCCTTATTAGGATCTGCTATTCTTAGAATAGGCGCACTTATAAATAAAGTTTTTAATTTCCTAAAACTTTCTTCACATTTTAAGTTCCAATCGAATTTCTTGCCTTTCTTTTGCAAGGAAGTGATTGGATTAGCTATTTTTGAAAAGCCTTCAATGAATCTCCGGTAATAACCGATAATTCCCATGAACGACCTAACATCTGTTACGTCTTTTGGAACCGGCCAATCTTCGATCGCCCGAATCTTTTCAGGATCAACTAAAATCCCTTCCTTAGTCACTACGTGACCTAAGTACTGGATTTCATCCTTAAAGAAATCACACTTGCTAAACTTTGCAAAAAGCTGTTGCTCTCACAACTCTTGTAAAACTATTCGTAAGTGTTCCTCATGTTCCACTTCGTTTTTAGAATAAATTAAGATGTCATTGATAAACACGACGACAAATTTATCTAAGTATTTATGCATTATATTATTCATTAGGCACATAAAGACAGATGGGGCGTTGGTAATCCCAAATGGCATTACGACAAATTCGTAATGTCCATACCTTGTTCTAAAGGCTGTCTTGAAGATGTTCTCGTCTTTAATTCTTACCTGATGATATCCTGATCTCAGGTCTATCTTTGAGAACACCGTAGCTCCACGTAGCTGATCAAACAGATCATCTATGCCGGGCAACGGATATCTATTTTTAATGGTCATCTTGTTTAGTTGACGGTAATCTATGCATAGTCGCATAGTTCCGTCTTTCTTTTTGACAAAGATGACTGGTGCTCCCCAAGGGGATAGACTGGGTCGAATGTACTTCTTATCTATTAACTCCTTTAGCTATGATTTTAGTTCATTAAGTTCTAAAATAGTCATACGATACGGAGCTTTTGAGCTAGGTACCGCACCTGGCACCAATTCAATAGTGAAATCCAGTTCCCTCCTGGGAGGTAATCCTGGAATTTCCTCTGGAAAGA
>LPNX010094429.1:17963-41593 GCA_001517045.1 Pseudotsuga menziesii
CAATTACTAATTTAATTTTCGAAAAATAATGCCGCACTAGTGCTATGGGTTCTCTACATGGATTTCAAATTTTGTAGCTTGATTCGATCATTTAGGCCCTCAAAGGCTGCACCCACAAAAACATATACCTTATAATTTCCCTGAAAAATAAAAAGTGTCTGTTAGGAAAAATGAAATTTGACATAGCTATGGAAATTTTCGATACATAAAAGTTATATATTCGGAAAGGTGATTCAATTTTCTACATTCCATGTCTTTTACTGAATGCAATATATTTTGCATAAGTATCTCAAAAAATCCAAGTAAGTTGAGGGATGCCTGATTTTTCAGGTTTCTATTGCATCTAACGCGCCAAAAAGGTCCCTCAACTTCTTGCACACACCCACAACCCTTTAGAAACAATTATCTGCACCTGTAATGAACTTTCCATATGCCTAGCATATTAATAACAAGCCAAAAACCCTATCATGAAAAATGTAGTGCATAGGAGGCTCCATAAACACACTGAGAGCACCACATAGCGCATTCACAAGGAGGAGCTAACTAGAACTCCCTCCATGCAAACATTAGTGCCCTTTCGTTCCTCAATTAACTTTAACTGAATGTTCACTGTCTTGAACTGAAAGTGAATTTACTTGAACTAAATTTTAATTGACTTGAACTGAATGTTAACTTACTTGAATTGAATGTTAACTCAATATGAACTAAAATCAATATTTATCTTACTACGGATCACTTAGTTAACATGCTAACTTAAGTGTCAATAGTGCTTCACTCTTAGTGCCATCCATGCACAATTTATATTATTAACTTTTGAATGGATCTCTTTAGTTAACTAATGCATGTTGATTGATGAACATTAAGCTCTTCTTTAATTAACTGATTAAATTCATTAATAGTTCAACTAATTCTTTGACTGAGGCATTGATTGAGGCATTCATATTTTACTAAAGCTTAATAACTTGAGTTCACTTAGAAATTTGCATGGGAAATTCGAATTCTCTTTCTCTATGCTTTGTAGGGGTACACAGGGTACTCCCAAAAGAACGAACACCTAGAGAAACCACTTCACACGAAAAGATCATAGATCAATACACCGATGTTTATCATGTCGTTAAAACCCCCGAGAGGGAAACAGTCCACGGCCCCAGCTAAATAGCTACTTTGAGCAATTTATTATGCAAAATAAAGAAAGTTACATGAGCTTCTCATAATCAATAAACTAGCCAAAGACCCTCCATGCTCTTTAAATAGAGATCCTGGACCAATCGGGTGTTAAGCCACAGATAAATGGTAGGTATGATCTAAGAGAAGGTGAACCATCAGATCACTTTATGTCTGGAGCATATCGTGACCGTCAGATTAGAATATTTACAAATGCATACTAATGCATACTAAAGAAACACACTTTACCTAACGGTTATATTACACAAGTTGATCTTAACTAATTCCTAAGTGTCTAAATATCCTAACATCCCCCCTTAAGAACAACTTGGGATAGGATTGAAGGATTTACAAAAGTGACACTATTAGGAGAAGGAAGGAGGAATTAGATCCTATCCCCCCTTAAGGACACATTCCTGAACTCCTAACATAGATCAAATTTTAGAAAACTTTTTTTCTGTAAGAGACTTGGTGAAGATGTCTGCAACTTGATCATCTATAGGGAAATAGAGAATTTCAAGAACACGATCATGAACAAGATTTCTAATGAAGTGCATGTATAACTCAATGTGTTTGATGCGTTGATGTAGAACTGGATCTTTGGCAAGCTTAATGGAACTTTGATTGTCACACCAAATTGGAGTAGGCTGGTGTTGCTCGAATCCAAACTTTGAAAGGATCTGTTGAATCCATAAAGCTTCCTGACTGGCATTAACTACAACTCGATATTCTGCTTATGCTGAAGAAAGAGCAAGAGCTTGTTGTTTCTTACAAGCCCAAGTGACAGGTCCAGATCCCAGACTGAAAACATAACCTCCAGTAGACTTTTGATAATCAAGATCGTCGGCCCAATCTGAATCAGTGAAACCAACCAACGAAGGTTTCCCCCCTGTACTGTAATGAATCTCAAACGGAATTGTACCTAGAATATATCGAAGTATTCTTTTTGTTTCTTTCCAGTGACTTTCATGAGGAGTTTTCATATAACGGGAAACACAGCTAACGACAAAGAAAATTTCAGGATGGGAATGAGTCAAATATAAAAGACTACCAACAAGCTGATGATACAAGGTGGCATCTACTTCAAGGGAAGTACAATTCGCAAAAAGTTTGACTCCATACTAGAATGGCGAAGGGGCTGGTTTACAATATTCCATGTGGAAGCGACGAAGAAGGTCACAAGCATACTTAGACTGGAAAAGAAGGATTCCTTCTTTGGTTTGCAAGGCTTGGAGACCAAGAAAATAATGCAAATGTCCTAAGTCTGACATTTCAAAATTTTTCTTAAGACTGGATTTCACATGGGTTATAAGTTTAGGGTCACTACCAGTAAGGATAAGATCATCAACATAAAGAACAAGTATGATGAGATGGTTTCCTACTTTCTTGGTATAGACATTGGGGTCAGAATGGCATCTAGAAAAACCAATGTCAAGGAGAAAGCTATCCATTTTGGCATACCAAGATCTAGGAGCTTGCTTAAGGCCATATAAGGATTTCTTAAGGAGATAGACAAGGATAGAGTTATCCTGAACATATTCAGGAGGTTGTTCCATGTAAATTTCCTCCTGTAAATCACCATGTACAAAGACATACTTGACATCCTTTTGATGGAATTCCTAGTTATGTAAGGCTGCAAGGGAAAGAAAAAGGTGGATGGAATTCATTTTTGTGACAAGAGCAAAGTTTTCATTGTAGTCAATCCTTTCAACTTGGGAAAAACCTTTGGAAACTAAACTTTCCTTAAGTCTTTTAACACTTCCATCTGATGCATACTTAGTTCTGTATACCCATTTACATCTGACAAGTTTTCTTCGTTTTGGAAGAGGAACAAGATCCCAAGTATCGTTCGCCATTAAGGAATGATATTCTTCATCCATAGCTGTATCCCATTCTAGATTTCCTGAATCTTATGCAAAATTTTCTAGATCGTGATTCTCGGAAACTTAAGCCAAAATAGAAGAGGTTCATTGAAACTGAGAACATGTTCGACATTGATCTCTAGGATCACCAGCTACTTCACATGTTGAACGAACCCATCGAGGAAGTATTGGTGCTAGTGCAATTGGAGGAATGTGAGCAGGCGGAGGGGGATTTTCATCCTCACTGTCATCATCCGAAACTGGAGTTGGAAACCTGTCAAGGAAGTTAGAAGAAGAAGAAGAAGGCACAATCGTCGAATCATGGGCCAAAGATGGCACACCTTCCAAGTTAGGCTCACAGGCCAAGAAATTTTCATCAAATTTAACATCTCTTCTAATGATTATATCATGAGAATGGGGCTGAAGAAGTCTATAACCTTTTACATCTTCAAAATATCCAACAAATATGCACTTTTCACTTTTAGGCTGCAATGCTTTATATTTTTCATCCGGAATGTGAGCCCATGCTTCACAACCAAACACATGAAAGTGACTTACATCTGGTTTAATTTTACTCCATGCTTCTTCCAGTGTTATACCTTGTAAAAATTTAGTGGGTGTGTAATTAACTATGTAATTTGCACAATTTATGGCCTCATCCCAATATTGAATACTTAGTCCCTTCGATTGGATCATACAATTAGCCATTTCTTTTAAAGTGCAGTTCTTCCGTTCAGCTACACCATTTTGTTGTGGTGTATATGGAATAGTGTGTTGTTGTTGAATTCATTGTTCAGTGCAGAAATGAGTGAACTTGTTGTTAACATATTCTCCTCCATTGTCAGATCTTAATTTAATAATTTGATAACCAGATTGTTTTTCAACAAGGGCCTTATAGGCCAAGAAGATGCTAAATACTTCACTCTTAAGTTTTAGGAAGTAAACCCAAGTGCATCTGGAGTAGTCATCAATGAAATTTAAGAAATATTTGAAACCAGAAAAGGATGCAGATGGAAGAGGGACACACAATTCACTACGCACAAGCTCCAAGGGAACTGAGGCATGCCAAGAGGTACATTTGTCAAAACTGTCCCGATGATGTTTTCTGAGTACACAAACGGAACAAACAACATCCTTGCAAGATACCATCGAAAGACAAGTCATGAGCGATAATTTAAGTGACCAAATCACTCATGCTAAAGTTTGCTCAAGTAATCACTATGAGCAACAAAAAATTAAGGAAAAGGTGATGACCCGAAGTTGTTAAACTTGTACAACCTAATAATATCATCAACAGTTCCAGTAGCAAGGACATTTTGAGGATTTTTAAAATCCTTAATTACAACTAGGTGAGGTGTAAACGTCACAGTTTTACCTTCATCTGAATGAGTAATTTGATAGACTAATAACAAATTGCAGGAAATTTTTGGAACACATAGTACATCACTGAAATGACCATTTTCTACTGGAACTGTTCCAGATCCTACAAAACATAGAGATCTATCATCACCAACAAATATGTGTTTGGTGTTACATTCATGCATAGTAGAAAAGATGGATTGATCCTTATCCATATGATAACATGCTCCAAAATCAATGAGCCATTCAATTGAAGTAGAAGAAGAAGATGTAGTATAAGAGTAACCAGAAGCATAAAGTGCATTTCCATGGGAGGTACATTCTAAAAACAAATCTAGGCTGATATGGTGCTTCTTCATTGCTGCTTCCAAGGCTGCCATCTTCTTGAAACACTTAGATTCATCATGATTATCTTTCCCATAAAAATTGCAATGACGCTCAGTCTTCTTTCATTTTGGCTTGGATCCTTTGTCATTTTTTAAATAAGGAGCTGACTGAGAGGGTTTGGGACCCTTACTGTTTGGCTTATTATTGCAAAATTTTTGTTTCTTGGGAGGCTTGGATTTTTCTTTCTGTTGGGTCAATATGGCTTTCCCAGATGTATCTGCATTGTTAATTATTCCAAGATGAATGAGCTTATCTTTCTCTCTAATTAAGGAATCACAAAAGGATTTAAGACTAGGATCTTGATAGCTACCTATAGTTAAGGATTCTTTCATGGAGTAGAATGTAGATACAAAAACAAAATATGCAGGTCTAAGTTTGGAAAGAATATGATAAATACATTGTTTGTCTTCTTTCTTAATCTTGAATTCTACACATAATAGTCTAAGAGTTTTATACTTAGATAAATAGTCTTGAATGCATGAAAAATCATTTGGATTCAAAGAAATCAACTCATTTTCAAGTTGATAACCCTGAATTTCATTGTGTTTACCAAACACAGATTCCAACTTTTCCCAATCTTTATCAGGTTCATCAATTCCAGATATGTGGAATCGCAAATCAGTAGAGATTGACATCCCAATCAATCCATGAGCTTCATGACATCTATTTTCCCATTTAATTTTCTTATCATCATTAGTGGGTTTTGTTTCTTTCCCTGAGGTTATCCTGGAAAGTCCCCTACTTCGCAGACCATTCTCCATTTAAGATTCCCATGAGAAATAGTTAGAACTTGTAAGTATAATATCACAAGGGGTGGCCATACTATAAAATAATGACTGAAAGAACAGAAAATAACTATCTGGATGCAAGAGCTCGAAAAAATATGCAGTTAAAAAAAAATGGCATTGAAAACTGATTTTGGATGATGAAGTTATGCTTGATCAAAGAAAATGTTGAAGATGTCCCCAATAGTGACGTGGTAGATATTAACTTGACCAACTAAAAAAAATAACCCCCCTCTTCCTAATATCAACCTTTGACAATCACTTTACAATAAAGTTGTTTTTAAGTGAATCACTTTTGTAGAATAAGTGATGTTCACTTTTACAATAATGTTGCTTTAAATAGTGCAACAATAAATTAAAATACTTAAGTGACTCACTTTTTATTTTATTTTATTTAAGTGAGATGCACTTTTACAATAAAGTAACTTGAAAATAGAAACTGCGTGCACTAAAAAGTAGCTTAATAAGACTTGAACTCAATACCTATTAAGGAATAAAGCAACTTTGAACCAAGTGAGTTAAGTTTAAAAGTTACGTAAAAGAATGAAAAGAGGAAGGGTTTTTTTTTTTTTACATTTCTCTCTCGTTCTCCATGCATTCCTTTTTTTCTGCAAATCACAAAAAAAAAACGAAAAAAAAAATGTTTTCCACACAATGGGGTTAGATATTGGTTATCTTACTCGAAAAGTCTACGTTTTCAAGTTCTCTCGTTGTTTCTGATTAGCCTTGATCGCACAAGGTGCACAGCAAAGAGCATACGTAGCCGAGAAGATAAGAAAAAAACTTTCCATTTTTGTTTCTAATTCTCTGCGATCACACAAGTTGCATGGAAAAGAGCATATGCAGCCAAGGAAGGCAACAATCCAAGACTAAAACAATGAAGATCTAATAATAAAGCTGAAAAAGTATGAGAGATTTAAAAAAAAAAAAAACAAATCCGTCAGTGTAACATTATACCTTTATATTTATCGAAATGGGTGTTTCTAGATAAAATGGAAACGATTTTCGGTTAAACAAAAACTATTTACCAATGGAAACGGTGCTCCGGATGCAATGGAATAGCTCCCATAGGCCACAATTCCATAGAAACTCTAGAACCAGAAACCCTTTCAAAGTTTCGGTAACACCGGTTCCATACCTTGATCAAAACTGAAAGAGGCTCTTCATAAACGCTTTGATACCATGTATAGGTATACAGGGTACTCCCAAAAGATCAGACACTTAGAGAAACTTCTTCACACAAAAATATCACAGATCAATACATTGATGTTTGTCATGTGGTTAAAACCCTCGAGAGGAAAACAGTCCACAACCCTAGCCAAATAGCTACTTGGAGCAATTTATTATGAAAAAAAAAGAAAGTTACATGAGCTTCTCATAATCGATTAACTAGACAAGGACCCTCCATGCTATTTAAATAGAGATCATGGACCAATCGAGTGTTAAGCCACGGATAAATGGTAGGTGTGATCTAAGAGAAGTTGAACCGTTAGATCACTTTACCTAATGATTATATTACACAAGTTGATCTTAACTAACTCCTAAGTGTCTAAATATCCTAACATATTTGATCTCATTAACATTAAATAATTAATGCATGGTCCATATGTGTATTATTTATCTATCTTATCATATCATACTTAGAAGAATTGTCACACATATTGATGATCATATATATTAGCCTAGACCATATAGTCATATGCTAAAGTAATTCACTCTAGAGGTGATTGGTCTCTAGAGGAGACTTAATAGATTTATCCGTCTCGAATGACCATGGTTAGTAATACATCACATAGTATAACCACTCTACCAAGTAAAGTATGCCACCTCAATAAATGAGGATATTGATAGGACTTGATATTACTCACAAGTCTATTTTCTTGATATTACTCACAAGACCAGTCTTGATATTACTCACGAGACTGAGCTTGATATTACTCACAAGGTCATCTCCATAAATTGGAGGTCCATCTCATATGGTACCTTCTATGAGAATACTTCACTTGATATTACTCACAATAATCAACTTGATATTACTCACAAACTCTACAATACAACATCACAACCTCAATCATATGAGGATACTTAGGACTTTATATGACTCACAAGTCTGACTTGATATTACTCACAAGTTTGTAGAATGACTCCTAATGTTGTAGAATCAGCATTGATGATAGACCACATAAAAAAATTATTTTTCAAGGGACATTTGAAATTTCATAATCCTTTATACCACCATTTTAGAAGGTGATGCCCCTATTCATCCCTTAAAACCTTATATCATATTGTAAGAATATATGTGCCCCTCACAAGATTCTTTGACTAGATAATATCATCCGTGGAATCAGTTATTCTTACATGACTATGAGCTAGTAAAAAAGTGTAAGTATCCCATATTACCCTTTCCTCTTCTTCAAATCCTAGAAAATATGCAATGAGCTATTCTTGAACAATAAGTGAGGTCCTGGCCAAATTTGTTGCTTGGTCCAAAGTATAAAAACCTTGTGATCTCAAATTTTGACCATATCTAAGGGTAAAATATATTTCCTTCACAACACACCCAAGGATCAATCCCCATCTTGAAATTAACATTGGACATAATGTTCCACACCAACCATTCACCAATGAGAGGGAAATAAGTAGTTACAACTTTCAAAATCACAAAAACTTTTTTATGGCTTCTATTAGGAATCCTAAACCATTCAAGCAGCAGAAGTGGGTCGATACTTTCTTATCTTAACACTTTGAACCAAATCCCCTCTCCTTTTAATATTATCCATACGTTTTTTTCTTGCAATGGATTTAGTAGATAAGTGAATATTTTGTATCCCACATCCCCTTAATTCATTAGAAAGATCAATCATGGACGCCCAAGAAAAAATATTTTTGTGGGTGTCACCCATCTATAGAACATGTGAAAACATAATTTCTTGATATATTATAAGGTAAATTCAGTTATATAAAATAGGGATACCAAATAAACAAGGATAACTTCCAGAGCAGATTTAAGTGAATTATCTTACTCCCTCTCAAGATCCATTTGTCGCACCAAAAGAATATCATTTGATTGACATTGGAAATGATCCAAACCGATTTCTATTTACAATATCCATTATTTTTTATAGGAAACACCAAATAATTCATTCCATATTCCAAAGATACTTCAAATAAAGGGAATAGAGAAGAAAACCACACCTTCAAATCATTGTCAATGCCTATTAAAGAGACAGTTGAATTGACAATATATTAAATTAGTTTAAAAAAATAAATCTCAAGTATCTTTAAGATTTAAGGCACCATCCTTAGAGCCATCACATAAAAGTAAGATATAATCCACAAAAATAAGATGAGAAATGTGAAGAGTAGGTCTAATTTTAATTCCTTTGAAATTGTCCTGCAACCTTTGCCTCCTCTAAAGCTCTACTTAATCCTTCAACCACCAAAAGAAAAAGAAGTGGGGATAATGGAAAAAACTATCTTAAAAATGCCCACAATCTAAGCAAATTTGAAGCTAATTCATTAATAAAAACAACAAAAGAAACAAGTTTTACACAACTCATAGCCCAATTTCTGAAAGCAAGAGAGAAAACCACTTGAATAGAATTAGTCGTAGGTACAACCAACTAACTTTGTAGTATGCATTAGAAATATATACTTTAAATACCATAGAATATTTCTTATTCACCTTAATGGAATGAAATATTTCTTGATAACTCCCCATAAATTCATGGATTTTCCTTTTGACAAGGAAAACAAATTGTTTACAAGAGATGGAGGAAGACAGATATCCCTTCACCATTGCTGCAATAATTTTTCCTATGATCTTGTATAAGAAGTTGTAAAGGGAAATGAGTCAAATATATCCAAAATGGGAAGGAAAATTTTATTTGGAATCAAATCAATGAAGGTAGAATTTAATGGAATCAAAATTTTGGTGGAAGCTCTAAATTTTTCAACAACCTCTAAATGGTCTTGTCCTCCAAGAAACCATAAAGGCATAACAAGAACTTCACTGACCAGTTATCAAGTCTAGATATTTTTTCCTTCTGAAAAGAGTGAAGTATGCCTTTCATATTTTCCTTAGAAATTTGATCCATAGGACTATCATTATCTTCAATATTTACATAACTAGGGAAAACAAAAGCAACCTTAGCTACTTTAGCAATTGAGGCCTTTTGTTCCTTAGAAAATAAGGAATTAAAATGAGAAACACTATCCCTAGAAATACTTTGGAATCCAGAAAGAAAGTCACCATTTTTTCCTTCTAGTCTCCAAATAGAATTAGATATTTTTCTATCATTATCATAATGGTGGAGAAACTCAATAGTATAATATCCCTTCTAAAGCCATAAGTCCCTACTTTTTAGTCTCCAAGAAGCTTCTTCCTCATCTAAAATATTTTTATTTTTTAATTTCCAGTTCTATATATAATCTAACTAAATCTCACTAGCCACCAAGGACCATTTCTAAATCTACCATTTATCTATGGCTCATGGTATGACATCTTGCTTCATTTTTTGCATATTTGCTTCAAACTAGATAATGGACTATTTTGGGATGTTTCCATCAAATGGATTCCAATATTAGATTTCCCAATCTAGAATAGTACCATCCTCTAACCAAAATGATTTGAATTAAAACATGCTAGGGGATTCACCTCTCCATAACCAATCTCTAAGAGTATGAGGAAATGGTATAAATCATCACCCTTTTTAATCCACTTTCTTATCATAGATGCATCTTGCAGAATAAAATCATTTACAAAAAATATGTCAATCATCTTGACAATATTGCCCATCCTTGTCCTTTTATTTATCAAGATAGGTATTATTTTTTCTGGTCTAACATCTTATAAACCGTTTTCCTTGTCATTTCTTACAAAAAAATATGATCACTCATCGTCTTGAGTTGCTTCCCCTCAAATTTCTACATGACCTATGGTGAAGTTCAAATCACCACCAACAGTAATAACAAACACATCAAATTTAAATGATCTAATTTAAGGAAATTTTCCAAAAATGGAGCCTTTCTCTATAGGGACTACAAATGTTAAGAAAAGTATATTTCATTTGTAGATGCATTTAAAATAAAGGAACTCAAAGACCTAGGAAAAAATACCATGCATTCGTAAGATTGAAATCCTAATTAGTTTTCCAACTAGTGATAAGGCCTCTAGATAGATCCTTTGCATCATCAGAGACAAAAGACCAAGTAGGTAAAAGAGTTTTGAAATCCTTAATCACACTATCCCCAACAAATATATATTCTTAAATAAAGATGATATATGGAAAATGAGGCTCAACCAGTCTTTTGAGATATTGTCCTTTTGTCAGGTCACTAAATTACCTACTATTGAAAGAAAGAAAAAACAATAAGTAACCATCTGAAAAAAGATTTAATTCTCTAAAAGGGTCCACCGAGGAAATCTTTTTCCCGTACAAACTATTGAATATAGCCATATCCTATGCAATAGACAAATTGAAACACTAACCCCTTTTACCACCCATAAGGACAAACTAAGGATTTTATGCAAGCCCCCCTCTCAAAGCTTCATATTTATGTAAGAATTATTTCCTCTCATTACAAGACTAAATCAGATATCCGTTCAATAGAAAACCCATTTACCCTAAGATGAAGGACATCCTTGTTGGTTGTGGATATTGATCTTCTTTATTCAAAGTTCATGTTTCATCAATGTTTGAATCCTAGTACTATGATGGGGGGGGGTGTGAGGGGGATTGGACCACCACTGTAATCACCATGAGCGGTCCAGAGGGGGAAACACGCCCATAGTGAAAATTTTGGAAAAAATAACTTGCAAAACTGTTGTAATTTCATAGGCATTACTTGGCCAACAATGGGTGATTTAAGGGTTCATGGCATTGTGTATCCCGTGGTATTTCCCTGTGGTAATTCATATTTAAAAGGAAACATTGTATTAAGCTTGTGTAGCAATGAAATGACAACTGTGGTTGAGAGAGACTATGAGAGAGTGAAGAGGAAGTTGAAACAGATGTGTCGCAGGTTGTATCCCTTCATTTTGTTCGATGGTATAATGGAAAGGACTAACAATTTATGTGTGGATGTATCCCATCTTCAATGAACCGCGTTATATTGGTGTCTTTTTGTATTATGTTTATGTGTTTTATTTTTCTTTCTTGATTTATGTTATTGTTTTTCGATCCTATTTTTATAACAATCCCTTACCCAATGTTGAACATGATAGACACATAATTTATCATCTATACCAACATGAAGTAATTTATAATTTTCCTCAGGAAAAGAGACTAAACCATGTTTACTATCAACAAATACCTTCTTCTTAGAGCATACAATATTACCATCAAGTAAATTATGTTGAGTAGGAGAAGTTACAAATGTCTCTTATACATCATAAGAATCAAAACATGCATACTAATATAGGGGCACAAGCATAGATGAAAAAATAGAGCCCTCTACAAGAAAAACTATTAATTGATGAGAAGACTCAGATTCATTGGGGAGGAAACTTTGATTTATGAAATTGATTTTCTAAAATTTTCTGAAACTAGAAGAGAAGAATGTGGCTATATCTATTCTTAAGTGTTATGTTGTGACAATGTACCCATAGGCATCCCATCAACAAATAAATTTTCATCCCACAAAGAAATAATTGCTCAAGAATGCATCTTCAATTTCCTAAAAAATTAATCGATGTATTGTAATGGATTAATAGTCTTTCTCAAGAATATAGAAGACTCACATATTAGCAGCTTCCCCTAGGAAACCCTGCCTTCAGAAAGAGGACCATCTTTCACAAAACTAGCTTCTTAGGAAACTAGCAGCTTCGACTCTATCATATTTTCCTTCAAAAAAGTTACTTAAGAAGGATGATCTCCTTAAGTACTTAATATATCAATACTTCCACAACACGAGGAACGAAAATACCCCTCTCCAAAGATAGACCATGTTGGAGTCATTTTCCAACTTCACATAATTTATTTAGGGTTAACAACCTAATTTACCATTTATCCTACATATTTTAACTCAAACATGTGCTTACATCATCAACATCTCATCAATATCAGTTATTTGGGCCTCCTCCTTCATTTGTGGAACCTAACTGGGATGATTTGAATGATTAAAGTGCCCAACTCAGTCAACTGGGAGAATTTACACCTAATTTCCAGTTAATTAGAGTTAGAAAGGTGCCCATCTACAAGATTTGAACTAATTTCACCTAATTATCAGTTAAGTGGAGACAGAAAGGCACCCTTACCTAATTTTTGGCATTCAGTTGAGTTAACTAGAGACAGAAAGGATCCCTCACCTAATTTTTGTCATACTGTTGAGTTCTAACTTAGTTAGACTCAGTTTAAACTTCCATCGAGTATGTTAGAGTCAATTATAGTGTATTTAAGTGGTTAACTGATGTACTGAGTGGTGTTAACTGACAAGTAAGCCACTCTCATGCATTAGATTCAAATGACCTCTCTAGGATTCAAATTGGTTGTCTATTCATGCCATTGTTTAGCATTGTAAACTATCTTCTGAGTTAACGATAATGCTACAAACATTTTGCACTAGTATTTTGGCACTCATTGATTTAAAGATTTGCATGCATCTATTGTAACAATTGTTCTTATTTATAGATATGTTGTTCTTGAATTTTATATGGTATAAGAGCCATAGAAGGACAAGGAAACTCTTCTATAGAGTTTTACATGGATCTTTGATGAAGTTTGAGAAAAAATGTTCAAAATTATTCTAACACTGCACCATAAGCATAAATTTTTCCACATAAATCCTAGATAATTTTGCATCTAGTTCATTAATATTGGTTGAAAACTATGCCACGTGTGATGCAACTTCAAACTGATGGTTGTTCGAACTAAAGTTCCGTGTTTGTTTGTGACTTCAAGTGTCTCAAAATCCTCCTATTGCATTCACTAAAGCTAAATATGGATTCTTCTTCAAATAATCTTCTGACTACCTTCAATCATCATCAATGGAAGGAAGATATAGAGATCATATTGCGCTGCAAGGTACTCTACAGAGTCACTATGGGTACAGAACCAGATCCTAATGCAGTTGTAGAGAATTCCAAGTACATGAATAAGCTTGATGATGCTTATGGTTTCTTATATCTCAATATTTCAAAATATTTTCTCTTCCATCTTAGTGGTTTGAAGAATCCAAAAGAATTATGGGAACAACTTTCCAAACTCTTTAGCAAGCAGGATGAAATGAGGGTTATCAGACATATATTGAATTGATTTCCCTCAATCCTATAAATTTTGAAACCATTAATTGGTTTTTCACCAAGTTAAAGCATTTGGTGCTTCAGTTGAAGCAATGTGGTGAAGAGAAGAAGGATGATCACTTGATTCTCTCAATACTTTTAAAACTAGGGGCATATTATTTAGTGTTTGTATCTACCTTCCATTCAGGAAAACTCACCATTCTGAATTGGAATATGCCATCCTTGAATGCATTCATAGAGTCCTTAACCAAAGGGCATGACAAGCTTGTTTAGATGGGGTCCATGAGATCCTCCAAGGATCAAGCCCTGTTTTCCTGAGGACTCGAGGCTATGAATGGTAAGGGAATGCCAAAGAAAAAGGAGAATACCAAGTTTGATCATCCTAAGCATAAGGAGAATACCAAGTAGTCAGATGGTTCCTCATGCTCAAACAAAGACAAGCAAAGGGGAAAGGAATAGACAAAGTGTTCTTATTGTGGCGAGGGCTTTTATCTTGAAAGATCATGCATGAAGAAGACTATTTATCAAATGGTATTTCTCTTGTAGAAGAACACTATCACTCTTCCAAATGGCACAAGGAACAAGTACAATGTAGATCAGAATGATCATCCTGAAAGAGGTCATGTACTCATGGAAAGTGTTTCAAATTAAAAATCTATTCTCATATATTCAGGAGCTTCGAATAATATGGTTTCAAGAAAATACTATTTCTCATCATTGGACTCCAAAAGTTACATCTCCATCCACATGGGAGATTATTCAAAAATTTCGTCGAAAGGAAAAGGTACAATTCACTTAGAACATGGCCGTTTTCAAAATATTATATACGTCACTTCTATAGCTTTGAACCTTCTTTATGTGTACAATTCACATCATAAGAACACTAAATGAATGGGTGAAATAAAATTTTCACACCAGAAGGAACTGTTCTCGAAAGGAAAAAGTAAGCGAATGCGTTGAATTACTCACAGTGAGTTCCACTTAATTAGTACATCACAAATTGGCATAAAATTATTTGTGAGGACCATCATCATACGTCCATCTATTATGCACAGGATGAGTTGCACAGTTGAGGTTTGTTCTTGTTATAATTTCAATGAGTGGACTTTCATTGTTGGCGTACCAATTTCTGTAATGTTCCGCCACCAAATTCCTAAGATAGCATTAAATCTGAAACAACCCATTCATGAGATGATTGGAATTGGAATAGTAGCAGGATTATAATGTTTGCACAAATGTGCGTATCCAATTCGCCGCCACCATCAACATGTTTTTCAATAAATTACATGTTTTGTTAACAAGTGCATAATCCCTTTTAGCGCTGGAATGAAATGGAACAACTGAGCTTTGAAATCCATCGATTAGGTGAAGACAGGCCTCCAAATTATGACAAGAACTCACACCAACCTTTTTTTTTAGATAGGGATAATTCAACTGATTAATCTTTAGCTCAGTACCCACATGAGTAAATGTCATCTCCTCCATCGCCTCCATTACTACTTTCGTCTTTAAAATAGCACAACACTTCCTAAGTAGCCATTCATTAATAAAATATCCTAGGGACCTTAGGTATCCAATCATGGTTGTTAACTATTCACAATGTTTTGAAATCATGGTTTCCAACTCTGGGTCCCCCAAACGAAAACACTACAACGGTTGCATTACTTGAGTTTGATGCCAAGTTTTCTCCAATCTCGTATGCAGTCAAGAACGCCAAAGCTGCTCCAAGAATGTGCCCTGTAATCGTAATACTCAACTCCTCATCCTTGAATAATTCTAATAATATTTGCACCTCTTCCATAACCTGCTAAGATGCACTTTTCTGATTGTGTTTATTGTTAGAGATTAATTGGTTTTAAATTTGTCCTTATATTTTCAATCCATTCCAGCGGAGTCACAGTGTCTCTCCATTATTAGTGAAAACTGAGCCAACAAACTTGATTTTATTGATCAGTTATAAAAATTCACGTCGACTACCTTTTATTTTTCTTGTCGGGTGAAACTTGTTTAACTCCCGACTAGACAAGTCTACCAATAAGTTTACCAAAATGGTCAAACTTTCTACTTGAATCTTTTACCTATACTTGTCGGTTCTACCAACAGTTACTTGTCTATTCTACCGAAGGGTCTTACTTCGACCACTTGTCGGTTTTACACTTAGATAGAACTGAACTGACTACTTGTCGATTTGACCACTTCGACAACTTGTCGATTTTACTCGACCATTTTACTTGAACTCACTTGATCTGGTTTGGTTTTAGTCAGGATTTACAAATGGTATTTCTTAGTCTAAAAGACTTAAGAAATTACAAACGCTTTTCACCTGTGAGTAAGATGAAGTAAAAACCAACACAATCAACAATTTCACATAACTATAAAAACATATAACTAAATATTTAGGAAGACTTGAGTCGACCACTCTGCCGTAAAACTTGGAAATTTCACTGCGTGAGAAATTTATGAATTCTTGATCTTTCACTCAACCATAATAGTAAACAGCATTTACACAAATAACTCTCGAAATATTGTGTGGCCAAATAGACATGCAATCAACCATAAACTATTTCATATAAATAACTTATCTGGAAATAACAAAATGTAATACAAAATTGTCGGCTCTCCGAGTGATCCAAACTTGTCAGCTCACTGACAGATCCTTTTACAGAGCTTCGGCTCTTTGATAGAATCAATCACACACAAAAGCTTGAGCTTCAACTTCACTATTTTCTCAAGGTTTGCTTTTTCTCTTTTTTCTCACCTAGAGTTCTGTTGTCTAAATTGATTTACAATATTCTTCTTAGTATTTATAAGCAACCTGAAAAATTGCTTCTACATGAATCTAAATACTTGCCATTAATGGTTGTAATAACTATCTACCTACAAAATTAGCTTCAGAAATTAATTCGACTTGTTTAGATTGTCGAATCGTGGACTCTTCACTCTTGTCAAACTGACCGACAAGATCTAGACTGATATGGACTCTGACAGAGTCGGCTGAGATCAGATACGGATCTGTGAGTAATTAATATTTCCAACACTCCTTCTTAATTATGATCAGATCAAATACCTTCTAGCATCTCTTTGAACTAGATCCAGTCCCTTCTCTCCTGCACAAAACAAAGCCGAAGGTATCAACCCAACAGAGAAAATCCCAGTCGGCAACACCTGCGATGCAGATGCTATCTCACCTAAGATATATTTCTATGGGTAACAGTTAGAACCAGGTTTTTGCAGTTGGGTGGGGGATTCCGCGTACCTTGTCCTTCTGCCAAGGTGCTCGACCGAATCTCGTGGATGGATTATTGATGCTTACTATGCACGGTTTCACTGTGACACACTTTGTGCTTTGCAAATAATATAACAATAACCCCAGTGCAACATAGATACATTCAACTTATAACAGTGTGACTCATATATATAAATGCATTCATAAGAAAATGCATAAGCATTCATTCACAACAACATATACAGAAGAGACTTAGACACATTCAACATTCACACACATAACATAGATTATAACGTGGAAACCTATTCGAGAAAAACCACAAAGGTGTTTTTCATTTGGCATGAGAAATATATGGAACTTTGGTCTGTGCACTAAGCTGTAGAATTTGTTCTAGATATTTCTTGCTTATATATACATACTTCTATCTCCTCTCATTCTCTCTTATCTTATGTCGCTATTATTTCTCTACTTGACTCTACCACTTATCCGCACATAGCCTGCATCGACTTAGTCTCTCTTACACTTTTGTGTACTCAGCTACAGATTCTTGACTCAATGCACTTAGAAAAACTAACAGACACAATACAATCATAGCATACCAAGGCTAAGAGAGTGTGTAACCCACATACAACTTGGGTTCCTCCTTCTATAGACTCTTTACATGTCGCTTTCTTAGCCGACTTCCTACACTTAGCCCACAAATTTTCTTACCTATTCTAGTGATACATGGAAGTAGGAACTAACGTCATCACTTACAAATATACCTTCATACATGTGACTTCTGTTGAATCTAGCTGACCTCATACCCATGATCTTTCTGACCTATCATTTTCTAACCATTGCGACATTGCACGCCTTCTGACATGGCTCCACTCCGTCACATTCTTTCTCTATTGAGTCCTTTCCTTGGATCATGGCTTTTCTTCTCTTGCGACTTCTTCTTCTGTCGTGGCTTCTTCTCTTCTTCAATTTCTTCTTTCATTAACCCCTTCCTCTTTATCTTCCTTTTCATACCTCATTCTCCTTATTTTACCTCATCTTCTCTTCCTTCCTTCATTCTGCCATTTCCTCTGTCGCAACTCCTTTCTTTTCTTTTTCCTTAGCTCCTTTCCATACTTAGGTAGAATTCTAAGTGAAATATGATTACCTTTCCCTAGGCCCAACACATGGGTAACCATCAGCTGATTTAAATGTAGTTTGTCTCTACTATGGTGAAACGACAAATTCTCAAAGGTTTTCATACATCTCTGCAATCTGAAGCATTTTGAGATCTTGACATACTCTGTCTCACATTCATAGCTGCATCTAGTGCATTGAAAATCTTGTCCTCCATCTATAAGTAGTATCCAATGTGTAAGAATGGGATCTAGTCCAGGCATTATTGATGCGTGTTAGGTTTCCTTCTCTTAAAGGCTAGGTGTCCAAGAGTCTGCGTTCAAGCCTACACAGGTCGATGACCATAGGTTTCCTTCGCTTCACTGGAATTCGTTTTCAATACTTTCCAAGGACATTTCTCTCGCTTCTAATTTTTTATGTCAGTTGGAATATCCCACTCCTTCCACCCTCTATAAGTAGAATGCACGTGTATTGAATCAATGAGCTCCAGCAAAATGGATACATGAATTCAATTTTTCCAAGGTCATTGGATTACAGGAGCACCTCCTACAATGCTATGCCATCTAGTCATACCGGTTTGGTATACAAACATGAAGAAGAATAAAAAGAATAAGAAGAAGGTGGGCATGGAAATGACACCATTAATGAGCAACGTCTTGATTATCCTCTATGTATGCACATGTATATTCTTCACAGCCACTGGTGTGAAGACTTCTATCGTTTGGAGAAATTGTGGTAATAACGGAAATTATGCATATAAAAATGGTAGTGCATTCCAGCATAATCTAAACAAGGTTTTGGAATCACTAGTAAAGAATGTTTATCCCAGCGGATTCAATAATTCTAGTGTTGTTGATGATGGGAAAAACAACAATAGTATTGTTTACGGGCTTGTCTAGTGTAGGGGAGATTTATATTTTTTTGGATTACAATCAATGTGCATCCATTGCTAAAGAAAATCTTGTTAAGGGATTGCATAACACTTGTGTATTCATTCAACTAAATGAAAAAAACCACTTATACTATGAAACGAGAACTATATACTATGAACGAGAACTCTACCCATAAAAACGATGATTTTTGCAAAAAAAAACACCAAAAACACCCCCCAAATAGAAAAGTGTTGATACCAGTATACACGTTTTTTTTTTTAGGGTAATAAATAGAGCCATGGACTAAACATCCCATATTGTTGTTTAACAAAACTTTAAAATCAACCTTAAATTGGAAAAAAAGAAAAATTCTTGAAGAGATAAACTACAACTTTCTGGAAAATTGCATATTAAAGAAAAAACAAATTTCTCTAATAATTTCACCATTATAACCATATAGAAACAAAGAAATTATGATGTGATTCATAATGAGATAATATATTAGACCATACAAGAACAAATGGTTCATATAAATATTCAAAAACTCTAGAGTTTCAATTACAAAAATCATACTAGTAAAAAGCATCTAACTGCCTCTTCAAATCCATCCATGGATTATGAAACCCCATCATCAAAAACTCTTGTAGAGTTTCAATTAAAAAAATCATACTAATAAAAAGCATCTACACTGCTTCTTCAAATTCATCCATGGATTCTGACACCCCATCAGAATCTACATTTTCTGCAGATGAAGGACTTGATGAAGATGTAGATGACCCATACTCTTCTCTATTATCAATGGGCACACCGTCTGATTCTACATCTATGCCCATCATTTCAGATGTCATATTCCTTCGGGATCTATGGCTTGGTTTAACAGACTCCCATCTTGCAATTTTTGGCTGTGGCAGCAACCTCTTGATAATCTCTATAGTCTTGGAGCGGAGAGTGTCTTTCTTTGTCAACTTGAAATCATAAACAAGTATATCAACTTCCTCTAATTTCAAGATGTCAATGCGGTGACGATTTATTTTTTGACCCTTTCTGTTTCTCTTTATGCAAACCTTTTTATCAACCACCATATTTTCCTTGTACACACCATCAAATGGGTGTGTATCTATTGCATACCAATGTACTTCTATTGATACTACTTCTTCATTTTCTTTATTGACCTTCATAGCTTTTGCAATCCAGAATGGATATTGACGTGGATCATCTGTAGCCAAAACTGCAATCATGCAACCCTCCTTGATATCTTGTACTGAGCCCCTGTAAAGGTCTTCCATCTCTCGATGCTTTGCGGATGATCTTCTAGAGCCAATATGATTTCTTTGATGGAACAAAATAGGAAAGAAGATGTTGAGCTACTATCATTATAAAATTGATATTGAAGAGGAATCTTTGAATTAAAATGAAAATAGAAGCCAGTTTCAGAACAAACACTTTGGCATAGCTTCTTTCTCCGTGGGGTTTACTCTCTTTATGAAGAAAAGAGGATTTTTTAGTTCAATGTGACCGGTGACTCAAAAGCAGTTATAGGTCCTAAGAAAATGGGTTTAACTCAATGCAAACTTTATGCTTCTACAGTTGGATGAGGAGAACAAGGAGACTTATTTAGTTTTTTCTAGTTATTCCTTGAAAATGGGTTTAACTCAATGCAAACTTTATGCTTCTATTGAATGAGGAGAACAAGGACACCTATTTGGTTTTCTCTAGTTATTCTCTTCAAACACATCTACAGTATCTTTAATGAAAAAATAGATTCTTTGAAGGAATCCATTAGGGAAATGGAGGGAGAGTCATACAATTTCAGAATATGTGGACACAGTTCTAGTTGATGCTGGTCAAATACTTCACTTTTTAATAGTTTGAACTCATGTTTTGCCAATTATTAACTAGTAGCTTTTTTAGATAAAGAGTGAGTTTTAACAAAGTTTCTGTAAGGCATGAACTTGGCTCGATGATAGATAGTTTCACAGGTTGATAGCGATTATAGAAAGCTTTTGTGTTATTTAACCCTTTCCAGTATGGATGAACCATTTATATATTATAACAGTATGTATACATACCATACATACCATACTTTGAATATACATTTCTTTTAATTTAAAAAAAAAATTAAGCAGCAACAGGTTAACTGATTCCAAACATTTAAGTCGACAGCATTGCAAGAGAAAACTGCCGAAGATAGTATGTAATTGCGTGCATGGTACCATAAGTAAAATACAAAACTGAACATTGACCATTAAAACGAATCTTTTCTTTGGCTAAAGCCATATACATCCTCCATATATGTGATTTCTCTGTCGCATTTCACTCATCAACAACAGTGATTATCTTGTGATGCATTAGTCATTTCATAGTATCCTTTCTGGCAACACTGACCATGTTTAAGTTTTATTGTACAGCAGAGCCTCAGAAAATGACTTCGATATTTTCTAGATAATTCGTCTCAATGTTATACACTTCTGTTCTTTCGAAAATGAGTACACAGTTGTATGTTCCTGGTATTGGGAGACTTGCATCGTGAAAATGAAAGCTTGTATCTTTCTAGCCGGCCATCAGTACAGGTCAATGTTGAAATTAAAATTAGGTGTATGAATGGTTGAATCCGTCATCTACGTTCAGTTTTCTGGATCGACTGAATGCGATTAGCATTTCAGTTTTTACAATGCCAAGCTGCATTATCTTGTAAAATAAACAGAAGAGCCAAGGAATGACCGAGTTCATGAATGAGGAGGGGTGACCTCCGCCCACTTGGGTGCCAAAGGGTGGCCCTGGATACCCGACATCGAGGGCCGTCGTGAGGGCCGCCCTTTGGCGCCCAAGCGGCGGACCTCTCTGTTGTACTCCGAAAGATCTCTAGACCAGGATTTGCTGGACAACGCATGCACTAATTGCATGAATGGAACTGCTCAATACTGGGATAATACTGAGAATAATAATAATAATATGAGGATGAGTAGTAGGAGCAGCGGCTGCAATAGCAGCACCGCCAATCTTGAGGTCAATAATGGCGCCGCCTTCGGCCATTTTTGGGGATTCGGTGAGCGATTAGATGCATCTGACATCACCTCCGAAAATGAGCGAAAGGCTCCGCTATTTTTGGAGAAAGCAGAGACCGAATACGCTGTTAAGTGGTCTGAAATGCTGCCTCTGTTTTCAAGCCACACGCAGGAGGAGACATTGCCAATGTATATTACAACAGACTCCAAGTCTCAAGATCTAGTCTCTACTAGTAACATAAATAACCATAACCAAGCTGCTCTCAATTCTGCCGTTTCCCCAATATCATGGCAACAGCTTCAGAACACTGAGTATCCGGTACTCGGTGATAGGGCCACAATGTTCAGTACTTCGTTGTCTGATCCCGATTTCCATCGAATTGCTGCAGTTCTGGACCAAATTTAGCACAACTTTGAGTTCATCTTGATAATGCCAGGTTTAGTTAGTCGTTACTAATTTGTCATGGGTTTACAATATATTCCACAGATTGATTCTGAAATTCACACAAACTTGCAGCCGTGGTGGACTCAGATGTAATAAAATTACAGTTGTGATCATGTCCAGTGTCCAGGTTAGAGATGATTTAATTTTTAATCTGTTGATCTGTAAATAGGTGAGAGATACCAAAACATAGATTGAAAAGAAAAACAACATGTATTATATATATATATATAATACTTGCGGTCATGAAGCTAGTCGGCAACCCAGATCAGTGAGAAAATAATACGCGTGCATGCATTGTTCATATTGGGCTCAAATATTGTTTCAAAGAGATTGATTCTTCTTGATTTCTGTGTACAGTAGAAGCATAATTGTGTGTCAATTTCCAATAATGTTGCGAATTAATAAAGCTGATGCAACCATTCGCAGAATTCTATATGGCTAGAGAATACTGTGTTGTTATTTCCCTTGTTTCCTTATCTTGGCTTCAGGCCAATTTCTGAATATAGCAGGCTGGATATTATTTTATGCAACCATACATGTGTATACTTTTTTTTTCTCTTAATTTTTAAACTCGGGCATTCGAACGTATCTAACATTAATTTTGTTTCGCTAAGAAACACAGTAAAATACTGAATAGAGAAGCAGAAACGGCGGGGGCTTTTGTGTTTTAATTAAAATTAAAGCAGCTGTTTAATTAATTAACGTGCATGGATTCAATATTGTGCATGTTACATATACGAATCCAATCTGTATGGGTTAGATGGTAGATACAACTATTTATGAAACACCGTCCGCCCACTTGGGCGCCAAAGGACGGCCCTCACGGCCGCCCTCGATGCCGGGCATCGAGGGCCTTCCCTCTCCTAAATTTTTTCACGCCAAATTCCGGCTGTATCCAGAAATTTGGATTGCAAGGAATGGCTTCTCATAACCTGCCAGAAATTGAAGAGAAATGAGGAGGCCTGGCTACACCACCAAATCGAATCATTTAAAAACTAAAATAAGAAGAAATCGTGTATTTTTTATGGTTCCCTGAGCAAGTAATTGGTCCACTGGCTACACGCTCATGCGGGAAGGTTGGAATGTTGGAAGTATTCGGAAAGATCTTCTCTAATTTGTGGCCACTCCGCATTTCGGCCCTCACTGTCTATGTTTTCTAGAGAGTTG